>BLSH010224585.1:289018-315775 GCA_018402905.1 Glandirana rugosa
GGTACGAAGTCCGGTCTCTGAATTTTTCTTGACTTCGTTTTCTGTCGGTCCGTAGATTACAAAAGTCTTCCTAGTCTCGTTAATACGTACATAGGAAATGTCCTAGGTTACCCATACTTATTTTATACATAACCCCGTTGATATCATGTAAGTTAATGTCGACTTTCTCTACGTAATCGTTATCCAAAACGTTCGGTTAAGTGTTATCTAATATAAAAGTTACAGTAAGTAAAAATTTTTCCTCGGAATCCGGAGACGAATTAGAAGTAGTCATCTACTTATACTTTCACCCTGTAATTATTCCATGTGTGTGATGCTTACACAGCAGGATGCACCCAGCATGCTTTGCAACATTTATGATCAATAGCATTACCACCCATATAACCTTATTAATGTCCCACTTTCATATTCATCTACTGATGAAGATTAAGCAGAGGCCTAAGGCTCCTTTTTAAAAATGAATGACATTGAAAATATAATCTATTGTGAATTGGCTTGCAAAACCTATTGCTAATGCATCTCTTTCAGCTGTAATTGAATGTACTATAGTTGCCCCAATACATATTTTATTCATACCCATTGGATCCTGTAAAGGATACATGCATAATTGCTCTGATCCTTCTGAAAACATTAGATGCCTGGCTGTCTTTTGCTTCAGTTCTTTTTAAGTCTCTGGCCTGAAGCATGGAGCAACTGAAGCTTCTACTTCTTTTGTGATGCTGGATCAGCAGCACAGCCAGGCAACTAGCATTTTGCAGTTTGATAAATAAGTAGCGACGATCTTTTTAAGTCTTCTTAGCAAAGAGTTCCTTTAAGAGGAACTCATGTTAATTTTTACTCTTTTTATTTTTACATACACTTTCTACAGTATATACATTTATATTATCTATATGAATGTGGGCAGCCATTTTTTTAAGTGGAGGAAAAGTTAGACTCTTTGTCAAGTTTTCAGTGCAGTAGGAAGTTGGTGTACTCTTTGGAAATCCACACAAGCACATGGGAAAGCATGCAAACTCCTTGTACTGTAGGTACTGTACTACTTAGGATACCAACCAAAGACCGCAGAACACTAAAGTCGACCATAGATGGAGCGAAATTCGGCCAGTTCAGCCAGAATGGGTCAAATTATTGGCAGGCTGGTTGTACTGAAGTTGATCCATCGATCAACTTCAGTACAACCAGCCTGTTGTTTTTTTTCACCCAGTCACTGCTGGTGGCAATAGCCGCCAGAATTGATCATTGTATTTTACCGGTAGGGAAGGTTCCCTGCTAGCAGAATACAATAGTGCTGCGGGATGGATTCCCCCATCAACACTGACTGTGTTGATGGGGGTATCGAGCAATTTGCTTTCCTTAAACCCATGGTTGAAGGAAAGAAAATTGCATACTGTATGACCTGCCTTAGCCATTGTGCTGGCCAGTAAATGTACTGGAACAGTTTTACCTGCACAAGGATCTGTAATCCTCAGTTTTGTGATATGGAACCCTTGCTCAAGAACATAGCCTAATCCTTGATTTCCATTGCAGCAGCAGCACAGCTTGGTCACATTACACATCACACAGTTTGCTGATTGGACAATGAGCAGCAGAACGTTCATTGGGTCATTCATCTGACATTCTGCTCTTTCCTCCTCTAAGCCCATCAGCAGAGACTGATTAGCTGCAAGCAGTGCCAGGACAAGGAGAGCCCCAGGAGCAGCACCCTCGTGCAAGAGGAGAGGTGCTGCACACAGGGCTGCTGATCAAGCAGTACAGCCAGCCTTCCTGTATGGGGCCCGGCCCCATAAGTCCAAAAGGGGGGACCTGGTTACCTGCCGAGCAGTAGCACGATTGTATGACCTTATTTCCCACTCTCGTGGCTCCCCCTGCCTTCTCCTTCTTTTCCTTCCTCTGACTGCACTGTGGGGGGATTGGTATCTGTGTCCCTATTCCCTTGTTGTCTCCCTGTGTGCCCCCGTCCCCTGCAGCATTGCTAGCTTCCCTCCTCTCCTCTACCACCAGCAGCTGCGGAGGGCATACAGAGGAATGTTTCAGGATGGAGAGCAGATGGGGGGTAAATATGTTTTATTTACCAGCCCCTTCCTCTCCTGAATAAACACAGTGATTGGTACCGATCACTCACTGTGTCCATTCATCACTGAAGGATAGTAAATTGTGTTCCCATTCATTCACTGTCCAGTGCAGTTGAGGTTGCAGAGAAAGGGACTGGGGAACCTCTGTCCTCAGTACCTTTCTCTGTCTCAAATGTGAGACATCAGGAGTATTTTTAAACCCTTGATATTTCACCAAAGGCCCCCAACAAGGCTGTTAAAATGTAAAAAAGAAAAAGAAGTGGGCCTATCAGGTAGGCTGTACGGGGCCCTGTGATTTCTAACAGCAGCCCTGGCCATACGCATGCTCCAGATTAGTGGTTGGCAACCAGTGGGGGGGGCTTGTGAGCTTGCCCCAGTATTGTCTGCATGTGATGCCCTACCAGCTTGCAAGCTGAGTTCTGATGTACAAGAGATTATGTGAGTGTTGTGTGTTCCACCATGATTTAAATGTATTTTAAACCAAGGGGACACCAAGGACTGAGGCTAGCTTTAGGCACTGGAGGGTGACTGGAACACAGCCAGGAGTGGATGGTGTGGCTTTTTATTTTAATAGCAGGTTTGCTTTAAGGACTTGTAATCTCTCATAACTATATTATCATGATTTTATATTTAATGAGTTGAGCCTAGTGAATATATGACCTTGGAATATTATATCTTATGCTGCTAAAATTTGCATATTTGAAAACTGGATGACTTATCTACTTGTTTTACTAAATAATTCAGTTTAATTGAAACAATGATAAAATCGTATTTTTATATATGATTTGTTTATTTGTCAAGGTTGATGGGGAGGTGGGCCTGGGACAGTATCTATGACCAGTCTGTCTTTGCTTACCAAGGTAGACTTTATTTTGTTACACGCAGAGAACACTGGGACCTGTAAAATGTAAAAATTAAGGTTCTAGTTACGCCTCTGTGTCAGAGTCAAGGTTGATTGATTTTTGTATATTTTATATAATGGAGAATGTGATTGATCAAACAAAGGTGGCCTAGTGGTTAGCACTCGGGTCCTTGGTTTGAATTCCAATCAGGACAACACCTGCATTGAGCATGCATGGGTTTGCTCCGGGTTCTCCTGTTTCCTCCTGCACTCCAAAGACACACTGATAGGTTAATTTGGCCTACTGTGTATGTGAGACAGGGACCTTAGATTGTAAGCTCCTCAAGGGTGGGGACTGATGTGAATGCACAATATGTAAAACATTGTGTAAATTGCTGATGCTATATAAACACTGTACTTGTAATAAAAAAGGGTTAGGAATTATGTCTGACTGCTGAAGGGTCTCACTTTCTTGTTGTTCTATATTCTATGAGTATGGTTTATGCATACTTTCCTAGATTCTTTAGTGGCTACTCCTAAAATGTCCAAATAGATTCTTTATTAAACAACTGCTGTTACATAACCAAATACAGGATAAACCCGCTACAAGAGAGACTGTATTGCATAATTTACTAGAGCAAAAGCTATGATGAAAGGTTAGGTGCATTTACATTTAGTTATTTTAGTTGTCCAGTTAAGTTGGCCATACACTAGTAGAATTTTGTTCTATATATTCAGTTTTAAAAGAGATGTGCGGAAAAAAACAAACATTCATACTCACGTATGGCTGCAGCAGTGATCCGAACTGCTCCTGTCCAGCTCTACACCGAGAACTAAGAGATCAAAGACTGCTAATCTCTCAGTTCTCAGGTCCGCTCTGAGCAGAGAGCATTGACTGTCAGTCACTGCTCTGTGCTCTGCTCTTCCAGCTCTCACTGGAGTGCTGGGCTGTGGAGGGGGTGGGAGGAGCAGAGCCAGCTGCCAGTCAGGCGTCTCTTGCAAATCCTGACATTATTGTAGGGATCCCTGCAGAACCTAGTCTGGCTCTGTGACATCAGCTGACAGCTGACTTTAGCTCGCTGTTGGCTGAATCTGGGTCAAAGGAGTGCAGAATTAAGTGCACTCCTGTGACCCATAGGAGAAGTATGACCAAAAGAGGTTTGACCATACTACTCCTTTAAGAACATTCATTAAGTTTTATATTTCTTATCGTCAACTGCAGTAACAAGAAAATTAAAAGGAGCAGGACTGAAATTTTTTCTCAAATTATTTTTAGCAGTGTATGTGGTCCATTCGTTCCAAAATCAAATGTCAAATGCAAACCAAATTTTGAAGTTCTTTCGCATGCCATTCAACGATTGACTGCTATATGGAGTTTTGTACAGATTTTTTACAAATGTTCCTACAAACATTTGAAATTGCACAAGTGTATGGCCAGATTTATCATTTTAAACATTGTCAAGATGATGTCAACCACATGGATAGTGTGGAAGTGCATGGTTCTTTATCAGATGATGATTGTAAGTGTCATTAAGATGATGTTGGCCACATGCATAGTGTGTGGTTCTAGATCAGATGATGATTTTAGGTGCCATTAGGATGATTTCGACCACATGCATAGTGTGGAAGTACGCAGTTGGTGATGATTTTTAAAGGTTGTCAAGATAATGTCAACCACATGGATAGTGTGCAAGTGCGTGGTTATTTATCAGATGAGGATTGTAGATGTTATCAAGATGATGTTGGCCACATGCATTGTGTGTGGTTGTAGATCAGATTATGATTTTAAGTGTCATTAGGATGATTTTGACCACATGGATAGTGTGGAAGCACAAGGTTGGTCATCAGATGATGATTTTAAAGGTCGTCAAGATGATTTTGACCACATAGATAGTGTGGGAGTGCATGGTTCATCATCAACACACCAAGTTGTCCAAAGAAATGTTAATGGTCACATAGAAGCAACATTTTGGAACAACTAAAGGACTCCTTCATTCAGCATAAGGGTCATAGGTCCTCTGAGAGCTCTCCACTGATACATACATAATGTTGCCCTAGAATGATCTGTCTACGATTTGGGTCTTAAGTCTTCACAATGGCATGTTCATACTTTCTGTGAATGCATCTAGTGACCTTTCTGCTGGTGGTCCTCTTCTTTTGCCTTCAACATTCCCAAGTATGACTGTCTATTCTAGTGAACAGATTCTCATAATGTATTCAAAATAAGACAGCTTACGTTTAGTTATTGGGTTACCTTCTAGTGAAAGGTTTGGTTGGATTTGTTAAAGGATCCATAGGAGGAAAAGTATTGATGTAGTTAGGATCTAAAGGAGCATAGGATCCATGGTTTTCTATGTCCACAATATACTTAGAATTCATAGCCAAAATCAATACATCAAGGTATCAATACTTTTCCCGCTTCTTCATTGTCCAGCTTTGATATCCATATAGAGCAAAATAAATTACTATAGGCTGGACAATTCTGATCTTTGTAATTATAGACGTTTCAGTACCCTTTGAAGATCTTTTCAAGGTCTTTCATACTTGTTATAGTTTACCAGAATTGTATAGTCCTAAGGGCACTGCCTGACAGTGCAAAAGCAGCAATGTATTCTGCTTTGTTCTGTCCATTCTGAAAGGTACTGGTAAATCAGGTGTATGGACTGGTGGTTGGCCGACTAATGCATACTACCTGGAAGCTTCTGATCAAGGGTGAAACTATAGCAACAGCAGACTGGTATGAGGCCCAGAGTAGTGGCCCATAACTAGTTTTGTAACACTAGAGGAGTTGCCCCTAATTATTTGTTTTGGGGCCCCCATCACACATTTTTGGCCCTGCTTCTGCCATTTTATGTCATACAGTTGAATTATCACCTTGAACAAAATGTTCACCTTGCTTTCTGACCTGGGAAATAGAAGATACCATTTTGAATGTTTTCCATGACATTTGTATAAACTGATAAACCTTGGCAGACTTCAAACGATGTCTTATCTCTGAGAGTAAGAATATACCTGTCATCTGTCACTGTCCAATTTAGCCTGTCACATACAGTATTATTACTTGACCTATTGTACAGAAAGATGATTTACATTATGAACCTGCCATTTGATTTCTCTCTAGCTGGAAGAGGAGGAGGCCAGGCAGAAGATGCAGAAGGATGAAGAAGAACTGAGGGCTGCAAGAGCCAATCTGAATGAAGCCAGGAAACAATATAAAACCCTTCAAGCTGAGATTGAGTCTCTCCAAGCCATGGTAAATTATCAAATGATGACATATACTCATAGTAATGACACAGGAAATATTGTGGGCTTTGGATCCTTTATATTTTTCTTTCTTTTTTTTATTTCATCTGTTAGTTACCCAAGAAAGCCTTTTGAATCCCTCCCTACCAATGCCACAGTTAACCCCTCCTCTAGGATAAGCCATGCCCCTCCCCACTTACATTAATTTATCCACTAGGGAGCAGCACTGAAATGGTGCAGTAACCTAGTATCTATATTAGTCTTTCTCAACTTTTTAAACATGGAGGAACTTTTGAACTAACTTTCAGGTCTTAGGGAACCTATATATACTATATTTGCTCAGGGTACGTTAGCATGAACAGTAAGCTGGTGAAAAAAATGAATGTGGTGTACTTGTCAACCACTCTATATAACATATTTTTTTTCAGTAGTAACAATGAAATAAAAGTAACAGTAATATTGTCAGGAAAAAAAACAGAGAGTGAAAATTGCATTGTTGCCCTGGTGGTCAGTGGAAAAATGCCCCCTTACATTATTAGGCAGCGTAAAAGTATCCCCTTACACGGTTGAAAAGGGCCCCTGCAGACTGGTGATCAGTGAAGAGTTCCCTTACAGTGGTGGCCAGTTGAGAAGGGCCCCTGTAAATTGGCGGTCAGTAAAGTGTCCCCTTACATTGGTGGTCAGTAAAGAGCTCCCTTACATGGGTGGCTAGTTCAGAAGGGTTCCTGTAAATTGGTGGTCAATGAAGATTCATCTTACATTAGTTGTCAGTGAAAATTCCCCTTACATTGGTGGTTAGTTTAGAAGGGCCCCTGTAGATTGGTGTTCAGTGAAAAGCCATCTTACACTGGTTGTCAGTGAAGAGTTCCCTTACATTGATGGCTAGTTGAGAAGGGCCCCTTTAAATTGGTGGACAGTGAAGAGTCCCCTTATATTGATTATCAGTGAAGAGTTCCCTTGTATTGATTATCAGAGAAGAGTCCCCTTATATTGATTATCAGTGACTGCTGCCTCCTGAATGTGTTTTTTTTTCCAAGCTAAAGGTTAAGTTTGCATTGAAATACCATCACGACCGCAAAGCCAAAAAGCCCCATTGAGCTCAACGGGTAAATTTGACAAGACGATGCCGCCTGTGAAACTTGAAATGTTGAGTCAAAATTGCTGCACTATGAAACTATGCATCAAGGGCATGGCAAGTAGGTGGTCAGGGAGCTGTTCTGTTTTATCATTCTCTTTTAGGCTACTCCCAATATTAGACACAATCTGGTCATGCCAATTGCTCTCTTGGCATGCATAACAAAACCAGGCCAATTACCTGTTATGGGTATTGTCAGTGTGTTACAGATTGTGTTTATACTGATTAAATATTGATTGTTTTAGTTTCTATTAGGAGTTCTGTAATTTTTTCAGGTTGTCAGGGAAAAAAAAGGTGTTCTGTCAGTAAATTTTCCATGTTCTGTCAGTAAAAAAAGTTGTGAGAGGTTGGCAACCCTGCAGGTTGGCTGCAGGCAACTCCTCCGCTGCATCTAGCATTGTAGCCATTGTTGCGGCCTAGACTGAACTTCAAACATGTCTTCTTTTGATAGTCCCCATTACATGGGGTGGGGATAGTAGTAGTCAAGACATGTAAGCAGCTGGATATGTGACAACAAATGGTGAGTACTCAAATGTAATAAAGAAGGGTAAAGCCTTATATAGAAATAGATGGTCAAATGGCTCTTCATTTAAAAGATGCTTTATTTGAGTGTTGCAATCAAAGCCAATGCATTTTGAGGTCCTATTATATCTTTAAGTGAGAATTATTAGTGTAAAGTACAAGGAGCAGTCATTGGTAACATATTTGTCTCTGTACTGGTAAATTGGAGCTTCAATAGGGTATGTAACAATTAAAAGTCAGCAGCTACACAAACTATAGCTGCTGACTTAATAAACAGACACTCACCTGCCCAGGGATTCAGCGCTGTGCTCATACAAGCCGGTTTCTTCACTGGTCTTTGGTCCCCAGCATCTTAACTGTGGACAGCTGGCTCTGACTCCTTGCGGCTTCACAGCCAGCTGCTCACTGTGCATGGTGCGCTTTGTGAATGGTCCCGCAACATTCTGGTGATGTGGGCAGGGAGTTGGGTGGGGGGGAGAGAACTTGCTTTTGGACTGCCTAGGTAAAAACTAGGAATCCACTGCCCCCCAAAAATTATCATCAAAATGTGATAGAAGAGGGGGGAGGAGGAAAAAGAGCACAACTTTCCCTTTTGGATGAAGTTCCACTTTAAATATGGCCAAAGTAAAGGAAGATACTTGCAGTTCTAGGATGTAGGATGCCAGCAGACTCTACCAAGACATTTTAGGTGTACTTAAACTTTACAATTTGTTCTAACTAAAATACCAGTATCAGGTGTTTCCTACAGGTATTGGTAGTAATTCCAAAAACTAAAGATGATCAGAGGTTGAAGGATCTGTGATTTTTCACTAAGCAGGCGTTTAATGAGCTCGGTCAAAAACGTCAAGGCAGAAACTAACTGTTGTCAGCTATGTTTGATCATGTCAACGTGGTTTAAGCTAGGAATTGTCTGTGGGGATTCTACTTTAAAAACTGAAGATTTATTTTAACAACTACCAAGAGGAAAAAAGCTGAAGAACGCAAGAACCAGACTTTTCCTTTAGAATTTGAAGCACAGTTTAGGTTAATAGGCACATAAACTTGCAGCATTTTTTTTCCACCTTTGATGATCCCACTGCCCTTGGGCACAATTACCTGGCATGAATGTAAACATGTCACCCGGGCTGTATTTCCATAAGGCATTGCCTACGGCTGTAGGGATAGAGGGGGCGGCAGCAAGCCTTATAATGTACTAATTTTACTAACTGTGTTAAATTTTTCTTTACTTAATTTTCCTTTTCTGTTCACCTTTGAACATTTCTGGCTAAATGTAGCCATAGAACTACAAGGACTAAGGGGATAAGAGAAGTCACAAAACTCTGTGTAGTTCAAGTAACATGAAGCCATCTCTCCCTTCTATTGTTTGGTGGTCTGTACAATTGAAAAGCTGACCAAATGCTGCTTCCAATTGCACTTTTCTAGCAGTAGTTTGTACCATAGTAATTACACTGTGATATAAATACTGGCGTGGGGATAAGGAGTCCAACGCCCCCCAAAACCCCCTAAACCCTGCACTATGTATGTTACATACAGCTGATCCCTACACTCTGAATGTTACATACTCCTGACCACTGCAATCTGCACATTACATACACCTGACCCCTACACTCTGTACATTACATGCTCCTGATCACTGCACTCTGCACATTACATACATCTTACCCCTGCACTCCCTTTTTTTTTTTACCACAGAAAATAGAAAAAAAAGATCTAGTTGGATGCTATGGGCAAGAACATTTTTTCCTTCCCCCAGTCTTTATGAATTAAACCCAGTTCATTTAATTGTCCTTATGCCTACAGCATATTTCATTACTTGAGTTTTTTTACTTTATAGTGTTAAAAAAAAAAAACAATTTAGTATGGCTCTAAGTAAAGAATTACTTTAGGAAGGCTATAGCTAGGATATTTTTCCAAACCTTGGGATGTCAGCTAGATAAACTAATAATTTGAGAAGGCTGAACCAGGAAAAAATGTATCTATGCCCACTCACATGACACAAGTGTGGAGATAATACTAAAGAGCATCTTTATTCAGGCTTACTTTGCCTCTCAAAGTGGTTGAGATCCCAAAATTGAGATTGTCATTAATCCAGCATTTATATTGTAAATCTACATTGCATTTTCATCATGAAGACCATTTCCAGTACGACTTGACATTCTGCATTTCTTCAATGTTTTTTTACTGTTTTTGCAACAATGTAAGCTGTTTGTTTGCATTTAATCCATATCATTGGGGGTACTCTATAATTACTTTTAAATAAGGCGTGTTTAGTTAATTGTGTACATACTTGCCATGGATGGGCAATCCATGCATTTAGGAAAAAGTTTCTGGAAACCTGACCATCTCACCTATAAAGTATGAGCTATTTTTAAAACCATTGCAATTGCTATAGACACCTCCTTTCCCCCTTCCCTTTCGCAGACATAAGAACATCCACTCTACTGGGTCATTCAGCCCAAAGAGCATTTGTAGAGCCAGATACCTAGCTTGAAATTGGTGTTCCAATTTATCTGAAGGATGTTCAATAGGGACAAGGTCAGGGTTCTGTGCAAGCCATTCAAGTTACACCATATCAAGCTCATCAAACTATGTTTTTATGGAGCTTGTGTTTTGCACATGCCAATGATGGATTACAAAAGGCGTCCTAAAACTATTGCCAAAAGGCTGGAAGTGAACAATTGTCTAGCTATGTGCTTGGTCAAAGTATGTAGTTTTGGAATGGAATGTTCGACAAGGGTATATAGAGTAGGTATGATGGACAGTTGTCCTCAATCTCTTGATCATATAGCGTTTTTTTTCCCCCAAGTTGCTGAAGAACTGCTATTCACTGTAATGTTTGACCCTTGATTGTCCTATGAGGCTGAAGGACTCCGGACCATCTGTCTGGACAGTGCTGATTGGCCCTGTGCTGATCACATGCCCTCTCCCAAGGAAAAAAGAAATCTCTAGCAATACACACCAAACCGAGCATGTGCAGCTTGCCCCCAAAGCTCTGTTCTATAAAGTAGTGGTCCACATAACTGGGGTTGTACTCTTTGCATACATACTTTGTGCCAAAAGTTGTCCTTCTTTCTCATCACTGAAGCTTGGGAGGAATGTGATAAAGTACAGCAATGCTCCAAATAGGTGGTGCCATTTGTAATTCTTATGACATCTATGGCCAACCTGTGCCCTACAGCCAACTTAAATTTTCTGTATTCTTAAACGCAGACTCAGAAATATATTTTTGTAGACATATGTATTGAAATAATTGCCTTGTTGTCTTCAAGGAAAGGGGAAAACCTGGCTGCAGAGATTTTCCAATACAGTGGAAGGTCTATGTGGTAGAAGACATATAGCATGCAATTGTTTTAGTTCATTTGTCTATCTCACAATACTTGGTTGTCACTGGTTCCAAATGTTCCATTGCTTGCTAAAATCTGGCTTATGTGTGAAGGACGAGACATCACCGGCAAGTTTTGGGTCCACACAGGGACCCTTCCTCAAGATGACATAGTGATGAGTGCGAGGGTGGTCACTATGCTGCCTTGAAGAAAGGACTCCAAAATGTTGGGTTACACATGATACATGTGACTTTGCACTAATAAAAGTGTATAGTAATTGCATCGGAAAGTTGGTGATGTCTCATCCTTTTACTGTGGTCTATGAGAAGCCATCCTCTAGTATCACTCCAAGCATCCTCCTGCCACCAAGATCAAACACTGATCAAACACTGTAAAGAATGAAGTCCATACCTATACTTTTGCTGTCTAAAAAGCTAACACTGAATTTACTATTGTTTTAAAGGAGAGAAGTCTGAAATTCAGGCTACATGCCACAGAACAGCACCATCACAAGCAGCTCGAAGCATTGTCAACCATCATTGCAGACTTAGAACAGGAGCTGCAGGAGGTCAGAGCTGGGGTTAGGACTCAGATACAAAAGCACCAGCTGCTTCTCAACACCAACATGAAGCTGGAGAAAGAAATCTCTGCATACCGCAGCTTGCTGGAAGGGGAAGAGATTAGGTAGGTCAAAGAAACTGTATTCTATAAGTTATCAGGGAAGGGTCCTGAATCCCACAAAATACACATTTGCGCAACAAAAAACGTATGTATAAAATGTAGAGCAAAAGATAAGTAGTGGGGTTCTCCATAACACTAGCTTGGTCAAATTTTCAAGCCCAGTAGTGCCTTCTTGTAGCTGGTGTTGATGTGTTACTGTTCTGGGACACAAAAAACAAATCCAGAGACACCAGTCAAGATCCTCATTCAAAGGTTGCATAGATAGGAGCAATGGCCTGGAGGGTATTTGACCCTGGTCCAGTCCAAATATTATAAGTTGGGCTGGTGGTCTAAAGTGAAAATGTCCCCTATTCAGACCTCAGTCAGATAGGGACCTTGAGTCGTTGACAGCTGCTGGGCAGGGATAAGCTTGAGGGTGTTTGGACTAGGATCCAAACCCACATGTGCAAGCCCGCCAGGAAGCTGTCACATGTAGGATCCAATCATCTGCAGCCAGGGCATCCCCAGTCCTGCAGGTGTACGTATACCAGAGGGATCCTAGTCTGAGCACGCGTAAGTATTTTATTTAGGGCATAAAGTACAAATCATCCCCCTTTTTAGCATTAAAGTGTATGTATAGGCCAAATTTTTTTTTTTTGGTTTTTGGCATTGAATACAGTATGAAAGGGTTAAACCTCCTGCAAGTTTATTTTTTGTGTACCTTTGAGGACATTTCGCTCCACTTCCTGCCCCAGAGACACAAAAGTAAGTTAGATGAAAGTGAGTGAAACTCCCATCTTAGCTGTCTCTGGATAAGGTATCCCAGGTGGAAGATTTCCTCTTACCTCTAACTCTAAAATTCCCCACACTTTTTGTTAAACCTAGAACACACGATCAGAAAATCAGACAAAAAATACAGCTTTCAAAACTATTACAACAAAAACTTTTTTAAAAAAAAAATGAAACGAGGAGCGTGAGATTTGAGATTGCATTAAAATGCATAAGAAGACTTTGCTAATTATGTACAGTGGGTAAAATACGTATTGAACACATCACCATTTTTCTAGGTGAATATATTTTTAAATGTGCTATTGATATGAAATTGTCATCACATGTCAGTAAAACCCATGCAAATCATACCTACAAAGAAACCTAAACAAATAAGTTCAGAAATTGTTATGTGTAATAAAATGGAATAACATAGGGAAAAAGTATTAAACACATGAAGAAAGGGAGGTGCAAAAAGGCATCGAAAGCCGAGACACCAGCTGAAATCTATCAGAAATTAGAAAGCAATCCTGCCCCTTGTCAGTGCAAATTAATATCAGCTGGTTCAGTCTCAAGTGAGGGCCTATAAAAAGGTGTCTCATTACCAAGGTGTTACACAAGAAGCATCTCATGATGGGTAAAAGCAAAGAGCTCCCTCCAGACCTTCACAACCTTATTGTTGCAAAACATACTGATGGCATTGGTTACAGAAGGATTTCTAAACTTCTGAATGCTCCAGTGAGCACTGTTGGGGCCATAATCTTACAGTGGAAAGAAAATAATTTTACCATAAACCGGACACGATCAGGTGCTCCTCACAAGATTTCTGACAGAGGAGTGAAAAGAATTATCAGAAGAGTTGTTCAAGAGCTAAGCACCACTTGTGAAAAGCTCCAGAAAGGCCTGGAATTAGCAAGTACAATTTTTTCAAAGAAAATAATAAGTAAAGCACTTAACCGCCATGGCCTGTATGCATGCTCATCATGCAAGACTCCATTGCTGAAGAAAAAACATGTTGAAGCTTGTTTAAAGTTTGCTGTACAACATTTAGATAAGCCTGTGAAATGCTGGGAGAATATAGTCTGGTCAGATAAGACCAAAATTGAACTCTTTGGATGCCATAATACACACCATGTTTGGAGGTCAAATGGAACTGCACATCCCCCAAAAACACCCCCCATACCAACAGAGAAGTTTGGAGGTGGGAACATCATAGTGTGGGGCCGTTTTTCAGCATACGGTACTGGCAAACTTCATATCGTTGAAGGAAGGATGAATGAAAAAATGTACCAAGACATTCTTGAGAAAAATCTGCTGCCATCTAACAGGATGATGAAGATGAAATGAAGGTGGACATTTCAGCAAGACAATGACCCCAAACACAAAGCAAAGGAAACTCTCCATTGGTTTCAAAAAAAGAAAACAAAGCTGCTAGAATGGTCCAGCCAATCACTTGACGTGAATTCAATAGAAAATCTATGGAAAAAACTAAATAGCAGGGTTCATAGAAGAGGCGCACAGAACCTTCAAGATTTGAAGACTGTTTATGTGGAAGAACGGGCTAAAATCACACCTAAGCAATGCATGCGACTCGTTTCTTCATACAGGTGGTGTCTTGAAGCTGTCATTACCAACAAAGGATTTTGCACTAAGTATTACATTGATTTCAGTTAGCATGTTCAATACTTTTTCCCTGTGTCATTCCATTTTATTACACATAACTTAATTTCTGAACTTATTAGTTTTGGTTTCTTTTTATATATGGATTGAATGGGTTGTTACCGATATGTGGCAAACATTTCATGTCAATAGCTCCTTTAGAAATATATTTACCTAGAAAAATGGTGACGTGTTCAATATTTATATTGCCCGCTATACCTCCAGGTAGTGTGTCCATAGCATCCTAGGCTCACAGGAAGTGGGTTGAATGATGCTGGGTATCACTCGATAAGAATTGGTGTAATTACCAGTTGTTTTCATCTGCAGGTTATATGGCACTAAACAAATCCAGGAACCCAAATCATCTACAAGCAAAATAAGTTTTAACTTACCTTCAGGTGAGATTCTAGTATAATTCTTTTTAGCATCTCAAATTATATTACATGTTTAATGTGTATAACCAGCCAAAGCTTTTTCTCCATTTTGGATAGAGTGAGCAAGGTTAAAGAGGAACTGCAGTTGGCTCACATCATTTTTAATAAAAACATATTTTCCATTCTAAAGCTTCCCTCCAACCACTTTGCATATTATTTTAGGTTGAATATATTTTTATTTCTTTTGTAAGTATAACATGTAAGAAATACAGTTGACAAACATGAATAAAACGAGAGGGTAATAAAAACGGTTGTCCACCCATTTAAAAAAAATAAATAAATAAAATCCTGCAAGACAATAGCATAATGAGCTCGTATGCACCGCATACGAGCACATTATGAAATACTTACCTTGAAACGAAGATCCGACCAGGCTGCTCGGTCCCTTCTGTGGGAGCAGACATCTTCCCTCGGATCTTGCTTCCGGGTACGTGGCTCTAGTGCGGTGACTGGCCGTCTTTCCGGCAAGGTCTGGCCCTATTGCCGGGCCTTTTCCCAGGACATACACGGCGCATGCGCCTTAAGGCTGCAAAATCTTAGAGAGGGAATATCTCCTAAACCGTACAGATTTAGGGAATATTCATTTTACCTACAGTTAAGCCTTATTATAGGCTTACCTGTAGTTAAAAGTACAAAAATTGGGTAGACAACCGCATTAAGTACAGTCCATCTCCCGGTGTGAAGTATACATTGCAGCAGTGTCATGATAACGTGAAAAATGTTGAGGGGAGATAACAGAATTGCAATCAAACATAAAGTTTCAGATTATGCAAAGTATATAACGGATCCCAAGAAGCAATACGTGGGGATTGCCGTTTAGTCCATGTGGATTAGCATTATTTCGGAAGATAGGAAGAGGAGAAAGGAAGAGACGAGGAAGGAAAGAAGAGAAGAGGAAGTATGGGGGGGGGTTAAGACACTAGGTTTGACTATGTTATTCAATGGTGAGAACTGTGAGCTTGGAGGTGAGAGAGACCACCTATAGGGTGCACTTGCAGGAATTGTGTGAAGAGTGACAAAGCTCTAAGCCAGTGGTTCTCAACTCCGGTCCTCAGGACCCACCAACAGGCCAGATTTTAAGTATTACCTTGGGGAGATGCAAACTAGAATACTGCAATCACTGAGCAGCAAATTATATCACCTGTGATGTATTTCAGTTATCCTGCAAACCTGGCCTGTTGGGGGGTCCCGAGGACCGGAGTTGAGAACCACTGCTCTAAGCAGACCAACCCCTGAGCTCAGATTAGGTGGATCACCCGAGAGGGTAATCCGTTCAGAAGCTTGTCAGTAGCTGAGTAGTGTATCCATATGTACCATCTCTTGAGATGTTTGTCCCATGTGTCAATTTCCCTAGCCTGAAGTTCTTCCATAAGCATAATATCATTGATTAAATCAATCCATTGTTGTAATGGGGGGGTTACCATGGATTTCCAGAATTTTGTGATGAGGTGATGGGCAGCTGCTAGGAAGAATGTGAGAAGGATCGCCTTTTGATGTTTAACAGACCCTGGTAAGATAGATAGTAGAGCTATTTTGGGGATGGGGTAAGAGAGTCATCATACATTTCGTTATAAATAGCTAAGATCGTCTGGGCACCTGAGAGAGGCCACATATTTCCTTGAAAGCAGTAAGAGTTCTGTGAATCTGCCCTGATAGATGCAAGGTGTTACAGTATTTTATCAAGGATAGTCTGGTCAGCCACTCCGTTGAGAGGTTTAAGTGATCCGATTGTGGTAGGAAACAACCCGTCCTAGAGTCGAGAAATGAACGTGCGGTCGGCCAGGAAGATCTCTCATAGGTATCAAATTTAGATAGTGTTGTGCTATCTGCAAGCCCAGGGCTGTCAAATAATGGTGTCAGAGGACTGGGTTCCCTGGTCATTGAATACGCGATTTGTTGCCGGTACCATAGGGAGAACGCTGTCAGGGTCAGGGGAGACATCACGGACATGGAGCGAAATTTAGCATTATGGTCCCATAACAAAGCACGCAGGTCACATGGTGCCATATCTTGTTCAATTTGCACGGAGGACTTGGTCAAAGGGTGGGGAAACCACTCAAGCAATCTAGAAAATACCACGGATGGTTTAATTCGAAATCCGGTAGGCCTACTCCCCCGCTCATTTTAGGGGAGCAAAGTATATTGTGTTTTAGCCTAGAGGGGTGATGTTGCTAGATAAACTTGATCGCCAGGGATTAGATCGTGCGGAAGAAGGCTGCCAGGAGAGTGATCGGCAGGGCCTGGAAGAGGTAGAGTAACTTAGGTAAGATGTCCATTTTAAGGGCATTCAACCTACCAAACCAGGGTAATTTGAGTTGGTGCCAGGATTCAAGGGAGCACCTGATTTTAGTCAGAAGTGGAATAAAATTCAGCGGATAAATATCATGAGGGTTGCAAGGTATCTTGGTTCCTAAATATTTGATAGACCTAGGTTGCCAGCGAAACGGGAAGTTGGCCTGAATCTTATTTTGGGTATGGGATGGCAAGGATATGCTCAGAGCTTCCGTTTTGTTGCTATTCAGTTTGAAAATGCTGTATAATCCAAAGTGATCAAGTTCCTGAAGAAAGGAGGGTATGCTAACATGGGGTAGTGTGATATATAGTAGGAGGTCATCAGCATATAAGGACAACTTAGAGTGGATCAAGGGGGTGTGGATCCCCTGGATGGAGTTATTATTACGAATCGCTTGTGCTAGGTGTTTGATGATTAGGGCAAACAGTAAGGGGGATAAGGGACAGCCCTGTCGGGTACCATTGTTTATCCCGAAAGTGTCCAACTATTAGCTAGTACGGATGCCGACGGGCCGGTGTAAAGGGACATGATTTTGGCCAGGAGTCTGAGGCCCATGCTTATCTGTTGCAGGGACAAATGGAGGAAGGGCCAACTAACCCTGTCTAATGCTTTCTCTGCGTCACAAGCCAGCAAGGCAGGGATGCATTGATGTTGGGCATAGGAAATAAGATGAAGTGTTTTGGTTGTGTTATCCCTGGCTTCCCGACCAGGGACAAAGCCAACCTGGTCATAGTGAATTAAATCTGGGAGGAGAGGGGCAAGTCTGGTCGCTATAATCTTAGAGAACAATTTAAGATCAACGTTTAGGAGTGATATGGGTCTGAAGTAGCCTCAATTCGTTGGTTCTTTGCCAGATTAAGGATAACTACTATGTGTACCAAGAGTAATTGGGGTGATATGGGGCATGACTCATCTACCTCCTCAAAAGCCTGGGCCATAATAGGGGCCAGTAGAGGAGCGAAGGTCTTGTAAAAATGTGGCGTGTAGCCGCCCGGACCTGGGCTTTTGCCATTCTTAAGGCCTTTAATGGCATATAAAAAGTCAGCGGTGGTAATTGGTGACTCTAGCTCCTCAACCGCTTCTGTTGGTAGTGTGGGGAGAGCAGTGTCTTGTGTGTAATCAGCCATCGTTTGAGGGGTGGTTGGAGGGAATCTGGCTTTTTGAGACGTAGATTGTAGGTTGGAAAGGGAAGAATAATAGTTCTTGAATTCAGATGCTATTTCCAATTTTTTTATTAATTTCTTATTGGCAGAAGTAAATATATGAGGGATGTTCTGTTTATGTGGGTGCGGGTGGATGACTCTTGCTAGGTGTTTACCGCATTTCCCGGAGGACACATTTTAACGTTTCCCGTCTGTTCATGGCAGAGGTTGTGTCGTCGGAGTGGTCTCGGGTGAATTCACTAATGACCTTAGAGATCTCTGATGTACTTGCCAGGTCAGTGAGTAGGTTGTCATTTAAACATCAATTGGATCTACGCGGGGAGCAGGTAGCCATTCTAGCGTGAGATGCATCGGGGCATGATCTGACCACAGTCTGATCCCATTGCTACTGGTCGGGTCAAAGTCGAGAAAGGATTGAGAGAGAAATATGTAGCCTATCCTGCTATAGGAACTACGTGCTGCTGAGTAAAATTTGTAATCTCTCTCTGTGGTGTGGAGTACTCTCCATACATCCACCAGCCCCAGGTTGGTGAGGATGGAGCGCATCTTGGCCAGAGTGGAGGAGGAGATATGAGACTTACCCATGGAAGAGTCCAGTCTGGGGATGAGGGCGGTGTTCAAATCTAGGATCAAATTGAGGGTCTCGAAGGTATCCAGGCGGGCTGTCACGGAGGAGAGGAAAGTGAGATGTTCCTGGTTAGGGAGATAGATGTTAGCAATGGTAAAGATTGCTTGCATATATTGTATTTTCAAAAATATCTACCCAGTGGGTCTACAAGTGAATCCAGAACCTCTGGGTTAAATGACTCATGGAATGCAATCGATACCTAGTGGAAGGGTTTGTGCTGTGAAACCAAGTGTTAAAATGCTTATTTTAAGGGTGTGGTATGGAGTCTGCGCGAAAGTGTGTTTCTTGTAAAAGAAGAATCTGGGTGCAGGATTTATGGAAATGGTGAAGTATTTGTCTGCGTTTTCTGGTGTGTTGCAATTAAGCGAGGATATCTTCAGTGCTAAGGTGAATGCCATAAGTCAGAGTGTGAGGGGAAGTAGGCAGAGCAATGTTGAAGAACCTGGTGTCTAGGTGTGTCTATGATCACTGTAAAATAGGGGGGGGGGGGTAAGGGTAAGACAAAATAGTATCAGAAAAGAAGAGGAAGGAAAGTAAAAGAAGAAAGAAGCAAAGGGGGATGATCTTAAGTTTCTATAAAGTGCTACCAAAATTTGCATAGGTGCTAGTAAGCGTTCTGGTGTATAGGTATCCTGAGGTGAACAGTGTGTGAAACATAATAACAGTATAAACAGCAGGGATGTGTTGAATAGGAGGTAGCTTTCTGTGCTAGGGAGTATAGCTCCCTCTTGTGACCATTTAGAAAAGTGACAGTGGTCACAGTAAAAAAAAAAGAAAAACTAACAAATATAACCACAACAGGGACAGTGAAGTCTCTGTAAACCCTAAAGTGGGAAAATGTGGGGTGACGCATGTCGAGCCCTCCTCCCCAGCTGCCACGTAGAACAGGTAAACTATGTGAAGAGCGAAGACCGTTTGGGGCCAGGGAGGAGTATCCAGAAGCCCCCTGTGGGCGTCCAGAACCATTAGATGTACCGTGAACATAGGGGGGCACCTATGGTCAGTTCCCCCAGACCCCCACGGCCAAAGCTCAGTACTGGCAAAAAGTGTGTAAGAGATAACCAAATAAAGAACAGGTATATAGGCGGTGATGAGCAAACAAAAACCCAACATAAAATATGCTTATCACATGATAAGTATATCAGACCAAATGTGGTAGGCTCAGTACGTGCCAGTCCGAGAAGTCAGGCACGGGTGTTCTGTGCCAAAACAAGGATCGGAGGGTCTCTCTCCATCTGCTGGCGGGAGGAGAGACGTATTCATCCAGCAGAAGACTTGGATGCCTTGGATCTGGAGCGTTCCTACTTTGTCTGTGTTTTCCATCCTGTGGTCAGGGGGAGCCCAGGTGTTGCAGGCCTCAGGGGCCAGTCCGGGATGCTGATTTGGGGTAATTCAAAAGTCCCTAGAAAGTTAGCCAGATCACCAAGAGTGCGAGAGATCACAGATTTGCCTTTGTGGGATGCCAAAAGTTGGAAGGGAAAGCCCATTTATATTTGATCTTCTTGGCATGGAGGGCATCTGTAACCGGTTTGAGGGCTTTTCTCATAGTCAGAGTCTGTTTAAACAGGTCAGCAAGTAGCATGACTAGGTGATCATTGAAGAGGATAGTCTCCTGTGAGCATGCTGCCTGCATGATCTCAGACTTAATTTGAAAAAAGTGCACCCTGCAAATTACATCGGAATGCAACATTGGGGTTTCTGGGACCCATTGACCTGTGTAGGCATTCTAGTTCAATCGGGGAGTCTTTGGGTTTGTTTAGGAGATGGCTGCAGGTGCCAAATCAGGGGTTTCAACAGATTCAGGCAAGCCCCGTATGCGTATATTATTATGACGACTTCTGTTTTCTTGGTCGTCCAAACCATAGAAAAGCTGTTGAATCTGAATTGTATGTTCCTGTAGTATCCTCTCGTGATCGTTCATTTTAGTAATGGAGTCTTCTACTGAGGTTTCTATGTCCTCCATACGGTGCCCCAAGTCTCTGCGTAGGTCAGAGATTTCCTTCTTATGTGACCTCTCTAGCCTGTTTATGTAGGCCTCAATGTCGTGCTTGGTTGGTAGGTCTGGAGCTGTGGGAGGTTGGAGAGGGGCTTCTGGAGCGGAGGGACTCACATTCAGAACTACCTGGGGAGAGTAGGACCTAAGTCTGGAGGAGTGTACCTGCGTGCCAGTATGTGAAGCTGTAGTCTCCATCTTGGAGGCTGGGGAGCTTCTGGTGGCCGGACCGTTTTTCTGAAAGAAACAAGCGATCTCCCCTGCTGGCTGCTCTCCGGAGAGTCTGGGGCCTGTACTGCTGCTCCGCTTGCTCATCGTGGGGTGTAAAAGCGATGTGTTTGCCGGTAAAGCGGTGGATAAGTGCAGCCGAAGCAGGAGCTCGGAGCCGATGCATCCTATTATGCCATGCGCCAAGCCCCCCCACTTTGCATATTATTTTATATATACTATGATTCTGTGCTTGCCAAATATTCTGCAGAAATCTCCCTCCACTAAGTCTGGCTGCAGCCATTTTAACTGTGGGTAGCTGCCTGTTCACTTCCTGGATTTACACAGACACACAGAGCCATACCTCCAGCTCTGCAGCTTTCATTGGCCCTCGTATGACTCATCTCCCCTCGCTTCCTGGCAAACTCTCACGAGAGTGAGAGAGCTGTGCATGATGTCATAAGCCTAGGCTTTTTACCAGACAAGATACAGGAAGCAGGCTGTATAAGGTATTTACTGGCAGAAAAAATGTTTTACTATCCAAAGTTAAAACAACAAGGGCAAAAGATTTAATAGACTAAAAATGACTGAAGTTCCGCTTTAAGAACCCTTGCTGGGTTTCTACTGCTCTCTGCGGCTCCGTTAGGGAGATCTTCCCTCACTTCTTTATTTATTTTCTGTCTGGTGAAACCATTAGCAGCAAGACGGAAAGTGAGGGTAAATCTCTCTAACTAAGCCCCAGATAGCAGTAAAAGCCGGGATTTATCCTTCCCCACTCTATCCACATCTATGTGTAGAATTAAAATAAAAACGTTTTTGGTATGACAGTTTAAAACATTTTAGATTTGTTTGCATCAAATGGAACGTTTAGTTGTTTTGAATATATTTGCTTTATGTATTGATATTTTTTAATTATGAAAAGAGTGCAGCAGGGTTAGAAACATGTGACTATGATAAATAGCTTAGAGTGCCGCTCCAAGGTCCCATCAATCTTCTCCAGTGATCCACTACATTCAGGTGCCGGCGTCTGTAGGGCTCATCCAGGCCCGCTATACTAATGTGTAATCCAAAGATGCTGCACGCCTGACAGCTTGCTTACTAGGGTAAGATGTAAAGCAGCTTCAGCCTTGGCCCCTCTCAATCCACAACACCTGACACATTTCACTCCACCCACAAGGCTTCGTCATAGGTTATTCATGTCCACTTCACACTCGCCCCCCCCCCTTTCCCCCCATCAGTCCATTTGGCTGCCATGAGCAAAAAGACACACCAAAACTTCCAGGGATAAGGAACATTGGACTCGCTCCCCTTCCTTCTAAGAGCATCCATAACAGAAACCTAGGGGTGTATTTACAAAATACATTTTGCATCACTATTGATTCAGCGAAATGGCTTGCACATTTAATCTGTGGGACATAAGTGAATGTTCTCAAACTATTGCTTCTATGGGTTGAGTGTTATTCATATATATTAAAAAAATAAAAGGATTTGAGAAAATACTGCATTATGACCACTAGATGGAGTTCACAATGATAGTAAAAAAATAATTAATTCCTATGATTTTCTGCTCCATCTAGTGGCCATCATGCAGTATTTTCCTGAACTACTCTATTTTTTTTATAAATGAATATCATTTGAACTGTAGAGGGAATAGGAGTACCTTCCATTGTACCCCATTTGCCGAGAATGAATGCACCACCAATAGTTTTGCTGGACAAATAGCAGTGCATATTTTTTAGTGATAGTGTTGAAAAAAGGCATGTATGTGACTGGTGGCTAAATGTGTGATGTTTATATTGCTGCAGGATCTGTAGAAAAAAATACAGAGGTCTGTAAAGAAGCTTCAAAAAAACATCTACTATTCAATGGTAATATAGCAGAGGAGGGTGCAGAAGCCAGCGCTACAGTACAGTAAGTATTGCAAGTTATAAATTAAGCAATGATTAAGAGTAGCATACATGTGCATTTTGGCTTTGGGATCGGATCAAGCATTGGTGAGCAGTGCTGTTGTTGGCAATCCATACATGTGTTTTAATGCTGTGTTGTGCTTTCTTGGCTTGCTTCAAATATGTCAGTTTATTTCACCCCCATCTACTAGATACAATGAATTAAAGATACACTAGACTATATTACCAAAAGTATTGGGACACCTGCCTTTACACGCACATGAATTTTAGTGGCATCCCAGTCTTCGTCCGTAGGGTTCATTATTGAGTTGGCCCACCCTTTGCAGCTAGAACAGCGTCAACTCTTCTGGGAAGGCTTTCCACAAGGTTTCGGAGTGTGTCTATGGGAATGTTTGACCATTCTTCCAGAAGCACATTTGTGAGGGCAGGTACTGATGTGGATGAGAAGGCCTGGCTCGCAATCTCCACTCTAATTAATTCCAAAGGTGTTCTATCGGGTTGAGGCCAGGACTCTGTGCAGGCCAGTCAAGTTCCTCCACCCCCAACTTGCTCATCCATGTCTTTATGGACTTTGCTTTGTGCACTGGTGTGCAGTCATGTTGGACCAGGAAGGGCCCATCCCCAAACTCTTCCCACAAAGTTGGGAACATGAAATTGTCCAAAGTGTCTTGGTATGCTGACGCTTTAAGAGTTCCCTTCACTGGAACTAAGGGGCCAAACTCAACCCCTGAAAAGCAACCCCACACCATAATCCCCCTTCCACCAAATAATTTGGATCAGTGCACAAAGCAAGGTCCATAAAGACATGGATAAGCGAGTTTAGGGTGGAGAAACTTGACTGGCCTGCACAGAGTCCTGACCTCAACCCAATAGAACACCTTTGGGATGAATTAGAGTGGAGACTGCGAGCCAGTTCTTCTCGTCCACATCAGTGCCTGACCTCACACAAATGCGCTTCTGGAAGAATGGTCAAAGATTCCCATTGACACACTCCTAAACCTTGTGGAAAGCCTTCCCAGAAGGGTTGAAGCTGTTATAGCTGCAAAGGGTGGGCCAACTCAATATTGAACCCTACGGACTAAGACTGGCCATTAAAGTTCATGTGAAAGGAAGACGAATAGGGAGCTTCTGTCAGGAAATGCCCTCCAGTGAACTGTACTAGGTTATTGTCACATCAGCATCAGCTTCAACGTCAAGGTTAAAGGAAGGAGGAGAGACTGGGGGAGTACTTGCAGCATCACTTCAGGTAGAGGAAGCAACTCTGGAGGAAACTAAAGTAAAAAAAAAACAAAAGGCACTTCTAAGTGCAGTATTAAGGAGTATATTTTCAAAAAAAGCGGTTAAAAACACTTACAACGTAGTAGATCAAACGAGATTATCAGTCAGCATAATAGGCATCCTGTAGAGTCATTCGCCTCTAGGGGGAGGGAGAGCTGGCCTGCAGCTGTGACAAGAGAGGGAGAAGCGAGGAAGCAAGATAGCCGATGGACTTCCGGAACCACAATGGAACGTATAGGGCGGAGCCTAATACTGCACTTAGAAGCGCCTTCTGTTTTTTACTTTAAAGCTCATATGCATGTAAAGGCCCAATACTTTTGGTAATATAGTGTATAAGTAAAGCCATTTTGGATAGATTAGAGAAGGATCAGAACCCAAGTCAAGTTTTATTGCTATTTGTGTCCCTGGTAGTAAGTCTCTGACCATTGTAATCAAGACAAAAAAATGACGGGAAACTCACCCCACTCTGTACGGATTTCTTCTCACTTCCTGTTGCAGCTCCAAGACAAGAAGTAAACAGTACATAGAAAGCAAAAAATACAATTACGGGTTTTTTTGAATTCTTTATTTATAATAATAATCAGAATCTTTAACAATACAAGGATATAGCCACATTGTGATTAGGCACATTATACATGGTTACATAGACATTTGGGAAATGTTTATTTAAGTATATTAGTATACTCTTCATACACCTGTGCATTTACTTAAAGTGTAAGTTAACCTTTTCAGAAAAAAATGAAAGGTGAACTTACATCCTCCCCACTCAGTCCCGTCCAAGTCCCCACTATACTTTCCTTCATGGGTGATGAGCTGTCAGTTCTTATGCAGCCAGCGTAGCATCTGGGAACTCGAAATCCCCACTCCTCTTCCCCTTCTTTCTGTAGGGCTTCTGGGATGGATCAGAGTGATAATGATTGGTGAGCACAGGCGGCTGACCATTTTGACCAACTGAAATCTGATCTGTTCTGGAAGCCCTACAGAAAGAAGGGCAAGAAGCAGAGAATTCAAATCCCCAGACCACTACACCAGCTGCAAGTACACCAGGGGCTGGGGATGGGCGAGGAAGTGGGTAGGATGTAGGGTCTTAGTTCACCTTTTAATTTTTTCTGAACTAAACCATCCAAAATTCATTCTGTCTGGGGCTCTATCTGTGGGGCTCTATCTTGATTGAGAAATTGGAGGAGCCAGCCAGAAAACGGATGGCTGAAGAGCAGCTCCATCCAAACAGATATAGCTGCTGTTCATGTACTGTACAGCCGGCCAATAGTTGCAGCATGGGATTCGTCCATCTGTATAGCATAGATGGAGTAACTGGTTGGATTTTTTTCATTCACCTCACAGGGTAAATGAAAAAAATCTATAAGTGTATGGCCAGCTTTACAAAGGGTGGAAAGATACAACTAGTATGCAAGTATGCACAGTGATGTAGTGGATAGCACTTTTGCCTAGCAGCAAATACCATAACACCACCTGCCTGGAGTTTGCATGTTCTCCCTGCGCCTGCGTGGGTTTCCTCCGGGTACTCCGGTTTCCTCCCACACTTCAAAGACATGCTGGTAGGTTAATTTGTTCCTGTCTAAAATCTGCCCTAGTATGTGTATGTATGTGAGTTAAGCCTCGTACACACGGTGCAACGGTCGTACGACCGAACGGCTCAAATCGTATGTTGGCTGTTGTATCTAGCATACTGACAATGCACTACATGATCGTACGACCAAGCTGAACGTAGTGACGTGTTATGAACGTATAAAGAGAAAGTTCAGGTGCATGTAATTTGTCTCTGGCCATTCCTGACTTCTGAGCATGCGTGTTTTTCACAGTACAACTTGTTGGACCAACTTCTCTGTACACGCGATACAACGGTCGTATGACCACTTGTTGGCACTACCAAAGTTTTCTAGTCTGCTCATACAACTTCTGTTGTACGACCGTCGTACGTCGGCTGTTCTAATCGCATGTACTAGCGGTCAATTTAGCATACAACGGTCGTTCCTACGACCTGTTGTATACGACTAAATTATAGTGGAGCAGTATTGCGCTAGGATAGATAGTGTCAGCAGCAACAACTAGTGAGATAATATCACCAACTCAAATAAATAATAAAAACAGTTGCGCTCATATACGGTGAAATATAACCTTGTGTGGAAAAATATATCAAATAAAGTATTAAACAGTCAATAGGTTATAGTGATTGACACAAAGTAACCAGTGAAAATAAAAATTCAATAGAAAAATATATATAGTGTTCAATCAAAAATAAAGTCTCATGGTCCAAAGAAGTGAGAAATAAAGTGAAAAACAGATCTTCCTCCTCCAGTGTGAAATCAATCAACAACTGTTCATCAAACAAATTCACCCGGAAATGTGTAGACCAGCACCGATAGTAGACCCACGTGTGTAGGCACACAGAGGTACTCTTACCAGAACGAGAGGACCTGTTATCACTAACAGATCAGAAGCGCTAGCAGAAATAACCCTCTGCGGGGTATGAATCTGATGTTGTTCCTCTCCTTCCAATAGATAGTACTCTTAACGGCTCATCACAACCTCCATAGTATCATATAACATCCATGGTTCCCGCATCATAGAAAAGAGAGAGCCTCATAGCGTAACTCCATCAATAAAATT
>BLSH010224585.1:321425-337963 GCA_018402905.1 Glandirana rugosa
TCCCCCGCCCCCTCCCCCCCCCCCCCCCGTGAGACTGTATTTGATGGGCACGGGTGAAGCTGTATTTGATGGCCATGGGTGAAGCTGTATTGATTGGTGCTGGTGAAGCTGTATATGATGGGCACAGGTGAGGCTTTGATTGGCGCTGATCAGGCTGCAATTCATTGGCGTTGATCAGGCTGGGCAGGGAAAAGGGGGTGGAGTCAAGGGTGGAGCCAAGGGGGGGAGCGGCAAAATGAGGTTTCGCCTAGGGTGTCAAAAATCCTTGCACCAGCCCTGGACAGGTGAGCGCACGTCAGTGTGGGATGGTCATTAAGTTTGAAAATGAGACGTGACATGCACATAATGATGCAGTTTTAACATACTATATTAGCCTATGGATCTCGCATTGAGGCGTGGAACGCATGCCACTGTGCCATCTTTGAATGGCGGTGCCAGACTTCTTGCTGAGAAGGAAGTGGGTGTGTATTTCAAATTTTAGTTTTTATATACATATGCAATGACCCGGGCGCGGGACACCCCAGAAGAAGTCTTTGAGGATGAAACTCGTTCGGTTACGTCCCCCAGGTCATTGCAAGCTTGTCTACATGTTGAATGGGCCCTATTTAGTCTTCACTGATGTAAGTGTTCTTTTTATTAAAAAGTGTTACCCAGTTTTACACTATGGAGACTATTCTTCTTTTTTTACGGTTTGATTGAGCTTACTGAAATCCGTACTGCTGGAAATATCCTGGTCACTATGCCACTTTAAACTACATGGTGGAAAGTTCTACACAACTGTTGTAACCATAAGAGTGAAGGTGGAGATCTGTATGAGGATCCATAACTCTTTGTATGTGAAAGGCTACCAGTGATTCCATCCATGTGCTAATTGTTCGCTTTCTGGTAAGCGTTTAATACACCCGGTGTTGGATTCACACTGCATAGTTGGTGATAGTCACTGGACACTATTGATTTATGGTGCTCATGAAGCAATCAACCTCGTCATACACTTGTCTTCAATCCAATTTTTTATGTCTATGGACATTTTCTTTTTGAATCTACCACAGAGACTTTTTAGTTGGGTTTTAATATACAGGATACTGTTATTTGCACTTTTTGCACTTTAGCACAATTTGTGCACATATCTTTGTTTATAGTTACTTTTTTTAGCACTTTATACACGTTGCACCTTAATTTGATTACATCGTCACAATAGGGTGTTTTATACAATTTTGCCCTCTAGCGCTGCACTGTTTTTTATTTTAAATACAGTGCAAAGACATGGCTTAATATGAAGTTAATCAGAGGAGCAAGAAGTTCAAGGTTCACCAGAAACAAGGTACAAGCCAAGATTATCCAAGGGTTCAGTCAGGTGGCTCAGCAAGGAGAGCTACTGCTAGATGCACCAGAGGACATGGGTTCAGATCCTGGTCCTGACAGGCAGAGAATAAGGAATGGCCATGAAATTAGAAGCAAAGGATGGGTATGAAATGGAATAAATAGGCTAAAGGTTGCCGGATTATAGGAGACCATTTACATGGGTTTTAGCCCCTCCCTAATCTATGCCCCCCCAAAAAAAGTGTCTGTACATTCACTTTAACAACAACACTTTATGGGATTACCAATCAGTGACTAGAACCAATATTTGTTTTTTTGTTTTTTTTTTTATAGCTACTAACATATCTTGTGTTTTACAGAACCGAGAAGGTGGATCAAGTGATTAAACAGTGGGAGGGTTCCTTCTTCAAAGACAATCCAAAACTAAGGAAGAAATCCGTATCCTTAAGATTTGACCTCCACCTGGCAGCTGCAGACGAAGTGTGCGCACAAACCAAACAGGACAATCTACCCGATATAGAGGTTCGGCTAATCATGAGGCGATCATGTAGTATTCCCACTATGAGTCCATGAACTTTCAGCCACCATTCCAAAGACTAGTAGGGACATCCTGAATGTTATAGGAGTGTATTAGTAACACTTTTAGTACCATGGCAGCCATATGAAACGATGTATCATTTAGGTGAAAACTCTGAAACCAAATTCACGTACAAGTGTTACTTTTTATACCATTAGACTGTATATACGTATATATATTTATTGAGCGAAATAGCAGCAGCTGCAAAAAAGTACGCTTTGCCTTTTCAGCCTTCATTTAGAATTAATCATGGTCCTGTCTACTTCTTATTCTTCATTGTGTGCTCAAAGCCAAATTGGGCTGTCTGGCAGCCCTCCCATCAAACTGGTAAGATAAGGAATATGACTTTGGGCGGCCTACTTAAAGAGCAGATCCAGGGAACAAATGAAACTAATTAGTGAGCGGTTGATGCTAATCAATGAATATTGTATATTTCAGATAGGGCCAAGCACAGGTTCGATGTACTTAATCTCTTGCTTTAGCGCTGTTTCTTTCTCTCTGCTTCTTTATTAATCCAGTGTCGCTGGTCTCTTCCGGGTTGAATGATGGCCATCTGGAGTTTCACTTTAAAGCCCAACTTTGGGAAATCAGAACATTTACAATACAGAGGCTGCACCCATACTGCAGGGATTAACTGTATGCTTAGATCCAGGGCAGTGATCTCCAAACTGCAGCTCACGGGCTTGATACGGCCCCTACCTTTATGTCGACCTTGGGTCACCACTCTATTCACTATATTAGATAATGGTGTAGTGCTGCTCCAATCCAAACCTTTCAACCTCTTAAATCCAACCAATCAACCTCTTAATATCTTAAACCATTAGCAAGTGAAAAAAGTGCTCCAATAAAAGTAATCAGTATGATGCACTACAAACGTATAAACAACCTCCAGCCCCACTAACTTCCATCTGAACAATGGCCAAAATAAACCATGAAAATATATGCAAACAACTTCATATAAATCATTGAAAAGTGAGTACCAAACAATATCATTCATAACCCCCTAGGGATTCAAACCCTGAAATTGTAAATTAAATAATAACAAATTAAAGTCCCAACAGGTGTAAATAATTTCTTCCGTGAAGCGATCCCTCTTCTTCTGTTTTAATTATATTTCGAAACACCGGTGTATCTTGCAAAAATATCATCACTGTGCTCCACCACCTTCAGGCATGCATGCTCACCTTCATTTTTTTGACCAATTACTGACAGGTCAGTTCAATAAACGCTCATATAATCCCCCTCAGACAGATCCAGTCTCCACTGGCTGGCAATGTATTGTCCCTTTAAGCTCCTTTCTCAGATGGATCGGTGCTCAAATATAAGGAAAAGAATGCCTCCCATAGTGCAGTAACGACTTTTATTATTAAAAAATTAAAGCGCTACTCAGTAAAAAGGGCTAAAATGCCCATTCACAGCATATAGAACCAAACTGGGTGTACCAAGATGGCAGACTTAGCCAGAAGTAACATCAACATGCCTCTGTCCTACATGTTACGGCACGCCCTATGTGACTTCTTCAGGGATAGACTCACTGACCATAACGGAGCACCGTTACCCCCACTGATACCAACAATGGGCAGCTATTTCTCCCACAGGCACCAATGATGATACAGCATTCCTCCCACTGACACCAATGTCAGGGCACCAATCCTCCCTTGAATACCAACGATCAGGCACTATTTCTTTCACTGACACCAACAATGGGGCACTAATCTTCACACTGAAACCAATGATGTTGCATTGGTTATTCCCACTGATATCAAGGTGTTTTTTAGTCCCGTTGGCCACAGTCCAGCCCCTCCTAAAGCCTGAAGGTCCTTTGTTTAGAAGGTTTGGAGACCCTGGTCCAGGGGAAATAAAAAGTATATTACTTACTTGATTCTCTACTCCCCGGCAAATGGCACTGTTCCATATTCCATTGGTAGACTGAACCTCTGCATCATCAAGTCCAGTGCAGGGCTATAGACCCCAAATCAGTCTTGATGATATCAAGACCAACAACTACTGGAGCATAGGGAAGAAGAAGCTGTTGAGATTGGTTTAGCAGCACAGAGGAGTGAATGATTGAGTAAATCTTTTTCATGCCCGCTAGACCTAAACGAACAGTAAAGCTTTGCAGTGCAAGTGCAGCCGCGCCACAATGAGGAATTTTCAGGCTTCCCAGAGTTGGTCAGTACTATGCAAAATCTTGGACAACGCAATGATTGTAGCACGGGTGGAACCACACTGTCCACATACAGTACAAGTGTGTACTCCTACCATTTTCCTCTCTGTCTAGAGATGTGCCTGAAATACATAGGGGTCTATGTATAGAAAGTTTGCTGAATGAATAAGACAAACATTTGCACAGCTTCAGCCAAACTTGCAGTCTTCTGTATTATAATATAGGGACTGATGTGAATGTACAGCGCTGCGTAAATTGACGGCGCTATATAAGTACCTGTAATAAATAAGTAAATTAATATAATTATCCACTATGATCGTAAACACCACCTAGTGGCCATAATCTGTTTTTTTTTTTATTTAAAAAATGATATACCAGTTATAGCCACTAAATGCGCTTACGATCATAAGAGAAGACAAATGCTGGCCATACATTATACAATTTTCTTATTAAATTTCCATTAGATCTACCTTCAACTACGTAGTGTAAGGGCCTACCTGATTGCATACAGATTTAAAGCATTTAGGTTTGACCTCATATTACATGGTTTTGGTAAATCTAAAGGAACATTGTACAGGAAATGTTATAATGTATGGCCACCCTAACTTCCTAAGTATGAGATATTTGAAAGAAGGGAATATAAAGGGAAAGGATTAACCATTTTGACATTACAGGAAAATTACAATGACATATTTAGTTTAAGTGTTTTGGTTTTGGATACAGTTTAACTGTAATTGTATACGAAATGTAGAATATATGTAATGTGAAGCTGTATTGATTCTCTCAATAGAACCTCTTACTTTAGCTATGCAATCATATACAGGGTTTTATTAAAAACAACACAAACGCTATTCTGTTTATAAAATATCTGGTGTACAAATGTCAGAAGCATTCATGCATGTTGAATGAAATGCCCCTTATTTTTTGTTGGATGGTAATGCTGGTTTCATCAGCTCCATCTTGTGGCCAAAATTAGGTACTGTTTTCCCCAAATACTATAATGAGAAAACTATGCCACATTTTGGCCACTAGATGGAGCTGACGATACAGGCATTGATCACTAAGAAAAAAATAAAGTGACAAGAGTTCTTCTAAATTGATGGCCCTGTGAAGAAAAACAGTAAGAGTTTCTGGAAGCTTTTTGAAATGATGCTAACACACATTTTTTCTCATTTTATGTGTTTAATAACCCTTTAAAATTAAACTCCATCCATTTTTTTTCTCTTTTTGTTTTGCATGTAGCATGGAAGGGTTAGAACCTTTTTAAGTTTAATTGCTGTCTTGGTCCCCTTTAGGGAGTTTTACCCTTGCTGCTGTATAGATGAGATGTGGGGTAAACTCTCCATTGGGGATTACACTTTTTTATGAGAAGGGGAAGGGTTAGAAAGTTGGTTTCTCTTTACTACATCCTCCAGTTTAGAAAATCCACTAACTTGATGTACAATTGATACATTTTACTTCAAATTCTTTAATCAACTCTTCATTGTCTTCTACTAAAATGATGGAAGCAGTGTATCTGAATCTGTGCAGGCTCGGTACATTGGGAGCTGTACCAAGACCCTACACCATGGGGAAGCCTGTATTGTTGCTTCAAGCACTGGGTCCTGCTTGGGTGCTCATCTCGGCACTGAGTACAAAACGTGTATTTAGCCGTAGGGTGCTATAAAGGGTCCAAAGTCATGATCCATTCCTTTGGAACCTATACCCTGAAGAGGGGATGTCCCCTTGATGGGCAAAGTCTGGACCCAAATAGGGACCTGCGAAATGGACAGGTAAGACAAGATCACCCTGTTATTGTACCGATACTGTAGCCCCATAGCAAGCATGGGATACAATATCTCTATTACTTTCTTTACTCTTATTATTTGCCCTTTAAATAGTATCAGTTTGCACGTAAAGATTATCAGGAAACCGGAAATGTGTTTGAATTTAATCAGCTATACAGTGTTGAAATTTGCAAACTTGGTGGTAAAAACTCCACCATTCAGAGCTTAGTCTTAAGTGGATGAGCAGGTGTTACATCACACCACAGGTCACACATTTTACCAAATAGACCTTCATTAGGTACTCAGGTGTATACTCCCTCCCTTTTGCCATGAGGCCACACCTGGGTTACCCTATTACTGCATCCTACTATGTGAGTACCCAACAAGGAAATACTCATAGCAATGATGGAAACCAGGCACAAGGGTACTGCAACAAAAGCTCAGGGAAACATTTGCTCTGTTGAAGGCCTGCAAAACACTCAAAGAGTGGCAATGCTTCCCCTGCAGTGGAACAAGACCTTATTTTAGCGCTGGTCTTTGCATTGGATTCTAGCTCTATCTCAGTCATGCAAAAAGCAGCCTACCTGGCCAAGGCGGACTATTCTGCAACTATTGCAGACTTTCTCATACAACTAATGTCTTTAATACAGCCATCCAGTGCTCAGAAGTGCCAGATATCTTCTCCAAATCCACCATCTCTACCTAAGTTGGAAACTGAATGGCGTGTTCTAGAAGATATAGATATTGAGGTAAATGAATAAGACCTAGAGGAGGTGTTCAAACAGGCTGCAGAAGATTGCTCTACCCCTGGCTCCTATAGACATTACGTTACAGCTTTACCCAATGTGATTGCCAATGTAGATACGCTCACTTCTGCTGTGTCCAAAAGCCACAGCAGTGTTGCATTTCATTCTCCTCCATCTCTACATGCCCCTTTGGGTTATAAGAGACCTGCTAAGTCTAAATAAAACATTCCCCATTCATGAAAAAATAGAATAGACAATTTATGATGATTTAGTTAGCTCTGAAAAGATTTTCACTTCCTTGAGAATCATTGCCAAGCTCTATCTATTGGAAAATGATTTCACAAAAAAGTGGAATGTAGTAGACCCTGCCGTCTCAGTCTTAAACAAACATGTTTCTTCATTTAAAGATTCTGCTGACAGAAAATTTGAGATGCTCTTAAAGGCTCTCATTAACTTCATAGACCCAGCTCTGAAACTGGCTATTGCTGCTATTTCTGTTGGTCAAATTGCAGCTAATTGGACTAGGGGAATGAACGACCAACAGGATCTTGTATTCCAGGGCTGAACCCAGGCAAAGCTCTTACCTACCCTGTCCTCCACCATACTCTTTTTGTGTAGATGCCCTAGAGCAGGTCAAGGCAAAACTCTCCAGAATGGCTCTCATTTCTGTCCATATGAGCCGAGTCTTATAGCTATAAACCTGGTCAGCTGAAGCTGCTTGTAAGCAATGCCTCACTAGTATGCCCTTTGAAGGAGGGCATCTCTTTGGTAAGGCACTTGACAAATTCATCAAAGATGTCACAGAAGGAAAGGTCCATCTTCCGCAATAGTCCTCTATCGCTCCAAAAATCTTCCCTTCAACCTTCCCTTCATCTAGAATATGTAGACCTCATTCTAGACACAGCCCAGGCAAAAGTCTTCCTTTCAGAATACAAACTCATCTCTCTAAGATCTCATGTTCACATCTTAATATCAAAGAGGCATCCCTCAATGAGATTCTCTGTAAGAGTTCTGGTCCTAGTGGTGGCCTTATTCAAGGCTGTTCCCTTTGCTCACTTCCATTTAAGCCTTCTCCAACACAACATCCTGTTGGCCTGGAATAAAAACACTCTCTTTCTCTTGACCTCCCTATGCTCCTCTCCAGCCAAGCAAGGAATTCCCTAGCTTTGTGGATTTCCAAATCATCCTTGACAATGGGGAAGTAATTTCTACCAAATGCATGAAGGATGATAACAACATATGCCAGCCTTACAAGCTGAAAAGGAATGTTCTACTCTCTCACAGTTCAGGGAACATAGTCACTAAGGGAAGCAAAGCTCCCCAGCAACATCCTGGAGTTGAGAGCTATAAAACTAGTTCTGCATCACTGGGTCTCCTTCTTAGGGACACCCAATCAGGGTGCAACCAGGCAACACCACAGCTGTAGCCTATATCAATCACCAGGAGAGTACCAGGAGTCAGACAGCCTTAAAAAAAAAGTAGGTCTGGTAATCTCATGGGTGGAAAAACACTGTTCAGCAATTTCTGCTGTTCTGTTCACAACCTTAGCGTGGACAATTGGAGGGCAGATTACCTTAGTCATTATCGCCCAGACCATTATGAGACCTTTATTCTGGCATCTTCAATCACTCATGTCAGAAATGGGGACTCCAGATATGAACATCCTGGCTTCCAGGATCAACAAATTACCATTATTTGCAGCCAGGATCAAGGATCCTCTAATAGTGGCATTGGTGCTCTGATATGCCTTTCCTCGAGTGCAGGAAAACGCCACTTCCAAAAAGATATACTATTGTACCTGGAAATCCTTCTTTGCCTGGTGTGAACTCAGATTCCAGATTGCTCAGTGCTTTGCATTTTGGATTTCCTACAGTTGAGAATTGACGAAAATTTGGCCTTGATTACTCTCAAGGAAGAGGTTTTGGCCCTGTCAGTATTAATCCAAAAACCTCTGACTTTGATTTCTCTAAGTAAAAATCTTTATTCAATGTTTCTCAGATTAGATCACCCTTAGGGCAGCCTGTCAAACACATCTATGAGTTAATGGCTCTCTCTTGTAAGGAACCTTTCCTAATTCTTCCCAAAAATAAAGTATTCTTGGGCCTGAGAACTTCCTTTTAACCCAAGGTGGTACTACTACCCACCTCAATAAGGACATAGACTTTTTTGTGTCCTGCTCATAAGCATCCCAGAGAGCTTGCTCTTCATTGTTTGGGCATTGTCAAAGCTATCAGGGTATCTAAAAGCCTTAGCTTCTAACAGAAAGACAAACTCTCTCTTTGCTCTACTGAAAGGGCCTCATGCTCATGCCACTAGATTAGTGGCTGTTTCTTCAACATTCCAACACCAAGCTTCTGTTTCCCAGCCTTCTATGGTCGCGTCTATTATTCAGTTCGTGTATTCTTCACGTTCTACCAGGTGCACATAAAGGCCTCTGTGCATACAGTCTTTGGCCACAAAGTTTTTGCAGCAGCACTCACACTTGAGACCATTGACCCTTGTTGTTTTGTTGCACCTGTTGGCACAGATTTGTTTGCCACATTGTTACCCACCCTTCTCAGTCATTGCTTGAGGATGTTCCAGAATCTATGGATATCAAGCCGGTCTCCTGTACTGTACAATTAATATAAAGGGAATTTTTACTTACCTGTAAATTCCAGCTCTTGGAGTATTGTACAGGACACAGAGCACCCTCCCATCTATTTCTGTATTGCTCTGCATTGCTTGCTAAAAAATAGAGGTCTCATTGAGTGGGTAGCGGCGAGAGGGTTACACCCAGGGGTCATGTCCAGCAAAGCTTTTCCAGTGTCCAATCACCTGAAAGTAGCAGACTATAGTCTAGGGTCTATGAATATCCACCCTGTGTCTTGTAATGTACTTCAAGATATGGCATTTAAAGGCAAGTCAAAATTCCTTTTTTTCTAAGGCAGCTATTTTCAACCAGGTTCCTATGAAACTTTCCAGGGGTTCCTTGAGGAGTGATTATCTTCCCATTAGATGGAGCTTGCATAGTTCGAGGGCCAACTTTATTTGGCAGTGCCAGCAGCATGACATTATTGGTCATTTTAGCTGTAAGGGTGGCAATCTGGCCACCACTGTAAGAGGTTTTTTCTTCTAAAGTTACAAGGTGCCCTTGGAGGTGGTCCATGATAGCACCCTATGCAAAGCACACTTAAATTGCTGCATACGCTACATTGCAGGAACCTCACTACCTGCATTTTGACACAGATGCTGCTAATTTGTGAATTACCTTAATTCTGAATGTGGAATTGTGAATGGCATCACTTCTGAACACAGGCAAATGTTTAAGGCTACAAGAGCTTTTAATGTGCATATCCTTGTCTGGACCCCCTTCCCCGAACCCCATGCTTTCCTTATAGGTTCTAATTACCTACAAGCCTGCTGTAAAGGAATCCTCAATGTGATAGCTGTCCTGGCCGGCACAGCTGAAATCTTCTGAATTTTCTAAAAGCTGTATCAGTGAATTTGCACCCTAATCACTATTCACTTGGAGCTCGTCTGTAAGACTGTCTCTGGTGAACCAAGGCACTAAATGTGCAGAAGACCTGGACTGGTTTCCCTATATTAATAATCTGGTATTGGACATGTACTGAATTACAAATACAAAATTCTGAGTAGCCACCAGAACAGGAATAAAGGGGAAATCTTCCAATGGGAATGCTTGTTCCTGTGTCAACAGTCCAAGAGAGGAAATCATTCCTCACATCACAAATATATCCTCCCACTGCCTGTTATGTCTACCGGGCAGGATGTGAAGGGAAATCTCCCCAATGAGACATAGGCAAGAAAGAAAAACCTTGACGCCAGTTTTAATCATCCCCTACTCTTTCCAAAATGAAAAAAAGGCTTGGCTTTAGATAAACTTTAGGTTCAGGTTTAGACTTGGATTTTACACAGGGCAAGTTCTAATAGAGTTGTGGGGGAATGAAAGGAAAGGAAGTATGAGCAGCTGTTGGTGTCACTATTAAAGTGAATCTGTTGATTTGCCCTGCAAGGGCAGAGCACAGATTCATGTTAAGGTTAAATATAAGGATGGATTCATTTTTTTCTTTTGTACATTTCAGTGAAGCTGAGGGATCTTACATCCAAAAAATCTGCTTCTCAGTCATAGTGCCAAAATATAAAGTATGAGGTGCCATGGTTATATTCCTTGCTTTGCTGTTATCATCTACAAGAGGCCTTGCAGACATCCAAAGTATGCATCTTTCTACTACAAGGTGGCCAAGTAAAGAATTGTCTCAGATAGTCTGTGTTTCCAGTAGCAACCTATCATATTTTTCTTTTCATTCTTAATATTGTACTAGAAGTATAATAGACAGAATGTGAATTGTACATATTGGCAATTGCAAGCAACATGGTCCGTTGTCTTTATACATTTCATTTTTTTTACACTGTTATTGCTTATAACAGTGATGATCATTGGTATAAGCAATAGTTTTAATGTAATGAATGGCTTTCATTCAGGACAGCTTGCTTACTATTGTGATCTCTAATTGGCTACTGCTAATATTATGGTACAGGGTGCTGTGATTGGCCCAGGTACCATGTGATAGCTGTGAGCCAATCATAGCACCACAATAGTAAGCAAGTAGTCATAAATGGAAGACATTTATGACTGTTTTGCTTACATGTAATCATGCGATTGCTATGATTTGTTATAGCGATCACATGATACAGTGGGCGGTTACCGTGCGCTGTGATCTGCTATCTTTACGGAACACAGTGGTAACAGGATCGCGTACGCTAGTCGACATACCAGTATGTTGCTTGGCCTGCAGCTGCCGCCTGCTCGCAGTAGATGTATTGTGGGCGGGCGGCAAGTGGTTAAAAAACATTCATGCTGGAAGCATAAGAAAAGATTCCATCCAAACCATTTACTACATATTTATATAGTCAGTACAGAGTGTTGCAGTCAAAAGATTACAGTTCAAATGAATGGAATGGCTGAAGTGAATTAGGCAATACAAATAGTTTCTTGGCCTCACTACCTGCTGTTGGGATTTGGGCACATGGGTTGAATGGGTTTATTTTAACGGGGTGTTGCACTTAAAGCACAACTCCACTTTTACTGAGAAAACAAAAGATAATTCCCTCCGGGTGAGCTTTGCACATTACAATGGTTCCACTACTTTGTTGTAGATTACGACCTTTTTTTTTTTTGTTCTATAGAACTGTGTTTTTCCTTTACAGACTGATTCCTGAATGGGATGGCCTTTGTGAGTACTAATAGGTCAATCTGCAGGATCTGCATCCCTGTAGTAGTCAAGCCTTAGAGAGTATCTCTTAAAAAAATAATTCCTATTGCAGGGATGCCTAAAATGTTATTTGCTTTACTTTCAAACCTCTAAAAAAACAAAATCAGGGAGCCACTCACACAAGGAGGAAATTACATTTCTAGGGGCTAGCTGTGTGCAGGACGCTTCCAGAGTGCCATATTGTGCTGACACTTTTAGAAAATGACAGTAATTGCAAATTATTATGGAAAAGTAACTTTTGGTTTATTTATCATTTTTATATGTTTATTGATTTTCTTAATGAAAGTGGAGTTTCCCTTTAAAGTAAAAAACAAAGAAGCATATCTCTAATGTATGCTATCTATAACTGAAATAAAAAATTGACACCTGAATAGTAACAGTGAACTATGGTGTACATCCTTAGAAAAAAAACGTTAAAATATATACCAGGTAAGCAGATGTGGTCTATTATTCTCTGATTATTAAAATTCCCTTGTTAGAAAGTACAAACTTTATAGGAGAATCCTACCTTTTGCTGCTCTTTGTTTCACCGTGTCCTTTGAATATTGATTCTGAGTAGGAGGATCTGGTTAATTATAATTAGCTGGTGCACTGTCAGCATTCTGATTAGAAAATGTGCAGTGTCTGCATCCCTTTAGTAGTATTTAACCCTTGTAAGAGTATCTCACCCAAACTGAAATAAATTCCAATTGCAGTGGATACCTAAAATCTGATTTGCGTCTAACTGCAGACTTCAGGGAAAATCAGTGAGCCAATCACACAAGCAGGAAACAACATTTCTGAGGGCATTCCATATACTAACGCTGCACAGAACTCCTTCAGTTTTCCATACTGCATTGAATTTTACAGAAAAATTACAGTGCTGTGGGTTGAAAAGGAAAGGTAATTTTCAATAACTTTAAGGCGGAAATTCACCCCAAAGGGAAAGTTCCGCTATTCCGCCTCCCAGCCCCCCCCTACCCCCTCATAACTTTTGGATATGTTTGTGTTGGGGGGAGCGGGTACCTGGTTTTGAAAGGTACCCGCTCCCACTTCCACTTGGTTTGCCTAGGCAATTGAAGTGGAAATTTGCCCCCCTCCCCTTTGCCAGCACCTTCTGGGACAAGTCACAGGTATCAGAAGGCTTCAGGACCATTCATAAAGTGCACTGCAGCTCATGCATGCGCAGTGGAAAGCTGGCTGTGCAGCTGAAAGGAGTCACAGCCAGCTTCCCTTAGTAGACATGCTGGCGCCTGGAACCTAAAGGCCAGTAAAGAATCGACCTGGGTGAGGACAACACTGGATTTCTGGCCAGGATGTGTCCTTTTATTAAGAATATCTGTAGCTGCTTACTTGTATTTATTTATTTTTTTCATGCAGCCTGAAGATCCTCTTTAAATTACAACATGGCTTGTGTAGCAATTGTATACGCTATATTATTTTTCTTTTATTTGCTATATATATATTTTTTTTTTCATGAAAGTTGAGCTACCCTATAAAGCCCAACTTAATCAGTCCTACTCTCATCATTTATAATAAATAAGGCCATTTTATATGATTCAAAACTGTACGTGATAAATTGTTATGGTTATAATCCTGAGCCCTCTAAATAACGTTAAAATAACATACAGCTTTTTTATTTATTTTTTAGCATCACATAGTCTGTTAATAATTCATGACTCAATTGCTAAATGTCACTTTAATAAAATATGTATAAAGGATATTTAACTCGTTGCTAGAATTGCTTTTAGGTGTCCTCATTCATTTAAATTAAGGGCTGCTTAGCTTTGACTTTTAGCAATATTTGGCTTATTGAATGTACGCCTTGATTGATGTGCCTATACCATGTTAATGCTTGAATGATGTGTCAGAGAAGATCTGGCTTCAAAATTCTCTTCTGAATTGTGTACATACAAAAGGATTTATTGATCGCAGAAGGAAAACATAAAAATACTTGCTGTTAATAAGAGCTACTTTTTAAATAAAGCGCAGCTTGTGTGAATTTATTTCTGTACACGGCTATTTGGGTAGAAATGGGTCAAGTCTAATTAAACTTGTATTTTTTTTTCCATCTAGGTAAATAAGGAGTTTGAGTATTTTTTTTTTTTTTTAATAAATGTTGCTGAAGATACGAGTGAGCTTACATAATAGCTTTGAGTCTTGTTCACATGGGGGTATTACAGTGTACACCCATGCAAAAGCCAAGTTTACCTGTATGGGGATGCACAGGTGTTTGTGCATCCCCATGCAGTCAGTCACATTCATGTCAATTGGGATGCAGCAGCTGCAGGGACACAGCCGCTTCTCCTAATTAGACATCTGTGTGGGTGCAGGGTCCCGAACGCAGACAGCATCCAATTGGCACAGCACTATGCTCAGGAGCTGAAACAATCAGATCCTGGGCTTCCAAAGCTTACACAGATCCCTTCTATGGAGCATGCTGTAAAAGAGAATATAAACACGTATGGGGTCTATTTAAAAAAAAAAAAACATATGCCGAATGAACGACACATACTGTATATTCATGAAGGCTGAATACATTTTCCCCATATTTTCTGTAATAGATTAATTCATATAATCATCCACTCCATCTAGTGGCCAAAATAAGGTATAGTTTTCTGAAATATTTCAATGAGAACACATACCCCATTTTGGCCACTAGACGGAGCCGACAATCATAATCTATTACAGAATATACAGGGGAAAAGCATCCAACCTGCACAATGTGTGTGAGGTTCATCCAACAGATATTTTATTGATAAACAGTTTCCACGTGTGTGTAGGGACATCGTGAGTCGTATACTATCTTGTTCATCAATAGTTATAGAGCCATCATTCATGATTAACTCTAAACTGATGACCTACAAATACTTTTAAAGTGCGACCTATAGACAATTTTGGGTACCATTGTTTGCCACCATTCCATGGACACGTCCAATTTTAAGGCTTGACATGTTTGTTGGGTGCAACCGCGTCTTTTTAGTTTCTACCAAAAACTGGGTGATATATTGTGCTTATGCGATCACAATGCCAACAAAGCTGTGATGAATGAATTCATTCATCACAGCTGTGTTTCCTATGTTGTGGTTGGCCCACAGCTATCACATGGTACCCGCGCCAATCACAGTACCCTGTACCATGTGATTAGCTGTAGCCAATCACAGATCATTGGTGATCACAGGTGTCATGAATGGTTAAGCCTTTTATGACAGTTGAAAACTTTGCTGTTATAATGATCTTCATTGTAACAACAAAGTGTAAAAATAAATACATCCCTAATCATCCCCCAGAGTAGTACAGTGTTACTATGGTGACACTAAACTACTCTGATGAAAGAATGGATAAATAATAATGGAAAAAAAATGTTTAAAAAAAATTAATAAACTATGTCTTTATTTATTTTTAACATACTATCACCAGTCAATGTCCCTGATCACTTGCACGTCATATGAAGATGTTGTACTGCACTGGTGGCAGTTGTAAAAAAAAAACGGTGAAAGAAAAAAATGTTATTCAAATCTCTTTATGTTCTAAAAAAATTGTGACAAAAAACTTACAACTTCAAAAAACTTGCCATGCCTTTTAATAAATGCCTCTGCCTGTCTACTTTCCAAAAATGGGTAATTTGGGGGGTATTTGTACAGTCCTGCCATTTTAGGGCCTCAAGAAATGAGATAGGCCGTCAGTACATCAGGACTGATTAATTTTCAAATATATCCCATAGTTTGTAGAAGATATAACTTTCACACAAACAAATTAATATACACTTATTGGGATTTTTTTTTTACCAAAGACATATAGCAGAATACATTTTGGCCCAAATGTATGACAAAATTTGATTTTATTGGATATGTTTTATAACAGAAAGTAGAAAAGATAGTTTTTTTTTTAACTTTTGGTCTTTTTTTTGTTTATATCACAAGAAATAAAAAAGCCAGAGGAGATCAAATACTACCAAAAGAAAGCTTTATTTGTGGGAAAAATAAAAGTTAAAAACTTTATTTGATTACAGGATTGCATACTGCGCAATTGCCATTTAAAGTAATGCAGTGCTGAATAGCGGAAAAAAAAAAACTGGTCATGAAAGGGGTAAAACCTTTCTGGAGCTCAAGTGGTTAATTCTTATGATCATCAGCTCCATCTAGTGGCCAAAATGCGATACAGTTTTCTGAAATACCGAATGAGATAATTTATACCATGTTTTGGCCACTAGATGGCACTGATAATCTATTACAGAAAATGTTGGGGGGGGGAGGGACCCATCCAACCTACATGATTCATCCAATACAGATATTTTATAGATAAACAGTTTCCACATGGAGAGTGTAGGGACATCTTGAGTCGTATTATCATCTTGTACATCAATAATTCTAGAACCTGTAAGGATTTTTAAAGTACCTATAGACAATTTTGGGTACCATTGTTTGCCACCATTCCACAGACACATACAATTTTAAAGCTTGACATGTTGGTTGTGTGCAACCACGTCTTTTAGTTTCTACCAAAAACTGGGTAATATATTTGCACTGAAAATTAACTTTAACCACTTAACAACCGCCCTATAGACAATTGACGTCTACAGAGCGGTTGCTTAATTCTGGGAGGACGTCTATTGACGTCCTCCCAGAATCGCGCTTCCCGCGCGCCCCCCGGGGCGCGCACACGGGAACATCCGTGACCGTCGGGTCCGGGGGACCCGACTGATCA
>BLSH010224585.1:358515-370561 GCA_018402905.1 Glandirana rugosa
GCTGGAGTCATCGCATGCAATTCTGCCGAGGGTAAGTAAAGTTACCGTAAAGTTTTACAGTTCGCTGAACCCCGCTGAGTTCAGCCTCGCGTTCAGCAGGGACACACTTACCCGTGAACGTCTTTCTTTTTGCAAAAATAGTTTTACAAGTCAGACAAAAGTAATTTGTTTTGGGGTTACCACTAATTTATGGTGACTTTCTTTCGAGATAAACACACTTTTATTTGTTGTTCTTCAAGAGTCCCGGGAGACGAAACGAGAACCCGAAGTCAGACGATAGACAATTCTCAGTTTTCTCAAGTCTTGCTTGAAGTGAGGACACTAGGCAACGTCGCACGACCGCGCAATTGTCCGTTAAAGCGACGCAGCGCCGAATCGCAAAAAGTGCTCTGGTCCTAAAGCTGCAAAACCTTCCGGGGCTGAAGTGGTTAAAGAAGTACAGACAAAGCTCATTTGCCTGGACTTCTCCCTTGGATCACAGGAGTGAAGTTCGTTCTGAACTCTTTTGACTCTTAACAGATAGCAGACTGAAGCCCAAGAGCAAAGCAGAGGGCCCTGAGAACTTCTTGTTGTTTATTTTCACACAAATAGAGCTTTCTTTCAGTGGTATTTAATCACCATTGGGGTTTTGTTTAATGAAAACAGACTGAACATTTTGATAAAAACGTTTTTCTTTCTGCAAGTGCCCATTCACACAGGGACGACTTGCGCTCCGACTTGAGTCGCCCCAAGTCGCTTGACATTTTGAAATGCCATTGAAATGAATGGGAGCCGTCTTAACGTACGCTACTGAGGTCGGAGCGACTTCAGAAAAGGTTCCTGCATGACTTGTACCCATAGCATTGAATAGAAGTCGTCTCCAAGTTGGATCCCCCATCTAAATGGAAGCGACTTTACAGTTAAAAGAAAAGAATTTACCCAGAGCAACCGCCTCCCTCCTTTCTGATTGGCCACAGACAAAGTCGCCTGGCATGAAGTCACGTAAGTCGCCAAGCGAAGTCGCACTAAAGTCGGGTCGCCCCTGTGTGAATGCAGCCTTATAAAATTTTGTAAACTGGTCATTTTTCTCCTTCACTGATGAGGCCACACTGATGATCATGCCCTGATTTTCTGTGCCGATGTCCCTTTTCACACTTGATTGGTTACCGGCTCTCCTCATGCTGTTAAAACGTGAGGAAAGGAAATGCCAACAACCAGCAAGTGTGTTTACATTGCGATTAGCTGTGATTGGACACTGCTGATCATGTGGTAAAGAGCTGCTGCGATTTGCTCTTTACGCCGACCTGTGATCAGCTGTGTCTGGAGGATACAACGGTGATAGAGCACGTCGCCCCCGATCAAGGGAGGATGGCATCCCAGAATTGCCCAATCGCGCGTAGCCATTGGTTTTGCTATAGCACGGTCGGCAAGTGGTTAATTGAACAAGCTGAACTTAGAAGCTGGTTGGCTGCCATGCGCAGTTGCACCAGATTCTGAGTGCACGAATTTTAGCAAATCTCCCCCATAGAGGGGTGTTTTGTAGGCTGAAAAACAAACAGTCAAATGCCTGTAAAAGCTGTGTTTTTTTTATTTTTTTTTTTTTTGTTTTTTTTTAAACCCTGTATGTATCAGGCCTTACAGTGCCCCAGCTTGGACTAATGTAAGTATACATATTTGTGGGATCCCCATGCAAGGAAATCCATGTAATAGGTGCTGCTACCTTCTGGGTCCCATGCTGCTAAACACAGGAGGTCGTTCGTTCAGCATGGACACCATTCCCAGAACACATTATTTTCTCATCGAATACAAGGCATTCTCTGATTGGACATGGTGGCGTTCATCATGTCACCTCTCCACCTCATCCAAGCAGAGAATTCACTCATTGAGAAAAACTTACAGGCTTTCTGTGGAAGGTGTCTGTGTTAAGCGAGTGACCTCCTGTGTTCACTATGTGGAAAGACTGGTGCTAGGCACAGAACCCAGAATATAGCAACAATCACTGGAGTAGCAGAGCCTAAATACAGTGATATTCAGCTTCTAGAGGCATCCCACAGGTATCCTATATACATGGCTGCATTGCTCCAAGCAGGAGGAATGTAATTATTCCAGAAAGTCTATACCTGGAGTTCAGCTTTAAAGTGAATTCATACAGCACACTTTACTTAGTGGGATGGAAACAGACACCATTCGGAAGAAACACCATCCAGCCCTTGCCCCGCTAAGAACCTTGTGGTCTCTGAATCCATTGTAGATGCCCTCTCACTGTGTCCAATAGTGCTCGCCGGACCTGAGGAATACTATTTGGCCCAGGAAAGGACGCACCATGGGACACATAGTAGCACTGTCTACTGGGGAATGGCACTGAGCAGTGCATAGCACTAGCCCACCCCCATCCCACAGCACCCTCCATCCCTGGATTCTCTACCTAGGCCACTTCACACCACAGCCTCCCAGGCCCTTCAGGACTTTGTCCCTCCACTGGGAAAGGACACCCACTTACCATTTGAGCCCAGCGGCACCTTTGGGGGCTCCCAAGAATTGTTACGGCACTAATTAGGACTATGCTCTTTTCCCTGTCCCCTGGGTATTCTCCATCCACCCCTCCCTCCTGCTGCACCTAGTGGTGCCTTGCACAGGGAAATCCCTTCTATACACCCCTGAAGGGGTTCTAGCACACACACACACACACCGCTTAAGCTACCAGAGGCACTGGAGTGCCTGTGGCTGCCTTATACCACCTACTTCCACTCACAGGGGATACAACTTGTTCCCCATGTGGCACAGACACCACAATTCCTTGGCGTCTGGACGTTTTATGTTTGTCTATTGTTGCATGTCAGTCCCTGGTCTATATGTTATGTTACCCCATTTGTGTATTGGCCCAGTAGGGTACCTTTCAAACAGGGGGTTACTCCTTGTTTTGGATTTCAATCATGGAATGCTTCTAACATAAATTTTGATACTTTTTCAATAATCTGGCCTGTCAGACTTGAGTCATTCACATATTATCTCCAAGTTGTATAGGCAAAGTGTATTCTAGCCGCATAGAAGCCATATTATTGTTCTAAAATCATCTCCAATACAACTTGGAGATGATTCTCTAACAATAATATGGCTCTATGCGGCTAGAATACACTTTGCCTATACAACTTGGAGATGATTTTAGAACAATAATCTTTCCCTTAAAGCAACAGCTGGAACCTTTCCCTGTACAACTTGGAGATGATTTTAGAATCTAAAATCCTCTCCAAGTTCTATAGGGAGAGGTTCCTGCTGTTGCTTAAAGGGACAGATTATTGTTTCTTGCACAAAATTAAAAAGTACATCTACATTGCTGGTTTAAAAAAAAAAAAATCTAAAAACTACATTTGCGGCCAGCGGTGCATTTCTTGCACAAAAATAAACAAAACAGTGCTGGCTACTTCCTCCTCCTCCTCCACCGCCACTTTCACCACCTCCTCAACCTCCAACTCCACATCCACCTCCATTTTTGATTTTTTTATGTGATTTTAGCTTAAAATTATTTTAAGTTATTTCCCTATCCCCATTTCTTTGTAGGGCACTTGTCCGACCCTTACCCCCATTTTCCTTCCTTTTGCAGACCTCTAGGACTTGCCAGGACTATTTTACAGCCAAAAGTTCGGGTCCCCATTGATTTCAATGGGGTTTGGAGTTCGGGCCAAGTCCGGACCCGAACCCGGACTTCCAGAGGTTCAATCATCTCTAGTCATTGGTCCCAAAAAAGTGTCAAAAATGTCCGACATGTCCACCCCAATATCAAAGTCCCGATAAAAATCGTAGATCGCTGTCATCAGTAAAAAGGAAAATAAATGTAAATATGCCAGAAATTAATTCTCATGGTCTGTAAATGCTGCAAATTTTTGCGCAAAACCAATCAATAAACGCTGATTGCAATTTTTTTTTTTTTACCAAAAATATGAGGAAGAATATAAAAATCAGCCAAAACCTATGAATAAATTAGTTTTTTTGGATTTGTATTCTAGCAAAAAGTACATTTTTTTTTTTTGCAAAATTGTCGCTCTTTTTTTTTGTTTATAGCGGTGATCAGAAATTACGCAGAGGCGATCAAATACCACCAAAAGAAAGCTCTATTTGTGGGGGGAAAAAGGGCGCAAATTTTGTTCGGGTACAACGTTGCACGACTGTGTAATTGTCAGTTAAAGCGACACAGTGCTGAATCGCAAAAAGTGCTCTGGTCCTACAGTGGGAAACCCTTCTGGGGCTGAAGCGGTTAAAGAGAACCTTCCCTCATCTGATATCACCATTACTGTACTATAAATATAGTAGGATATACAGTTATTGATAGCTGCTTGCCTCAACTGTATATACTACTATATGTGAATGTCATTTATAATCAGTGAGTGTGTGTTGTCACCAGGGTGGATTTGATTTAAATCCCTAGTAAAAAGGCTTGATTTAAATCATAATTTTGTAAAGAACAGCTGTCATCTCTGTCCCGCAGCGGCTCCTCCTCTGACCCGCTGTTGACTCACCGGCAGTCCCATTCACTTTAATGGGACAGCTGGTGATGCGGCAGTGTCACAACAAGGTGAGGGATGTGGCGGCAGCAGATGAGTGGATGCGGACATATCTGACACTTTTTTTGGGACCATTGGCATTTATACAGCGATCGGTGATATGAAAATGCACTGATTACTGTGTAAATGTCACTGGCAGGGAAAGGGTTAACACTAGGGGGCGATCAAAGGGTTAAATGTGTTCCCTGTCAGTGTGTTCTGTGTGGGGGCTGGGATGACTGGGGGAGGAGAGTGATCGCTGCTCCCATATACTGGGAACATGCGATCACTCTTCTCTCCCCTGTCAGAACGGGGTATCCACTTGTTTACATACACGGTCAGTGCGCTTTTTCTCAGCTTGCAGAGCTTGGATTCATTGAATGAGTTTACCAAAAATGCAAATATTGCACAATATACAGCCTCATGCTACATAACTAAGCTCCATTTCATGCTGAATAAACTAAATTATTAATGTATCTTAAATAGAAAACTGTCTTTAGTTAGCGTTTTACTCCAAAAGCATTTTATTAAAATAAATTTGATAAAAATCCCTGGTTGTCACCCTAGGGCAGGAAGTGTTACTGGCAGTATCCCCAGCTGAAAATAAAGGAAAAAAATGTCTGAAATGCAGCCATCACATTGAAGTACTTGTAAGCTGCAGTATATTACATTTGTGTACTTGGGTTTCGATGATCTTTAAATAGTATGTAAACCCAATAACAAAATGTAGTATTTCAAGAATCCATATAATCCTGTGTGCTCCTTTGAGCCATAGACTATCAATGAAAGTGGGTGGTGGAGTAAGTTGATGGATGGCGCTTTCACAAGTCTGGTTCAAGAATTAATCAGTCCATCAGCACACCCATCTTTCAGGAAGCAGTGGCAAGGTTTGCTTAAAATTCTATTCTGCCTCCAGCTTTCATCTCACGTTTGTATTCTGTCTGGAGATAAAAACAAAGGTTGGAGTATACCCTACACCCCAGCTTCCACCCATAGGGGAGGGCGACCTTCTGATCTCTGATGAGCTTCTGGGAATGACGGGGATTATACATTGTGTAGTAAGATGCTCCTGTACTGTGCTGCAGTGATTTTTCTTGAGCCCGTGTGCATGAGGCCTAATGTTTTTTTGTGTGTCTGTGTTGGTCTGTTACATATTGGGTAATTTGTAAACAAGCATATCTTTTCTTGTTTTGCAGGTTTGCATGTGAAACGTGAATAAAATATTTGGCCAAAATGTCAAGTAAGTGAAAAAATTAGTGCATCAGATTTCAGTTTGCTGTTGGTACAGTGTAAGCTATTGTTGTATGGCCTATTTTCTCACTCAATAAGCCTACACTTAAGGCGGTTTGTAAAGCCCATTTTGTTATTTTTACCTATGGGTAAGATTATAAGGTTTTCCTGTTTGCACAATGAATATCTCCTAAATGTGCACATTTTAGGAGATATTCACCTTGCATGCACTTTGAGGGTCCGGTATACCATGGCGAACCTTCAGAGCTTCTTGCCAGAACCAAGGGCTCCTGCGTGCATGTGCGGGAGTGACGTCATTGTGGCTCCGGCCACTCGCATCGCTGGAGCTCGCGATCCCGGAAGAAAGGACGGGAGAAGATGCCGCCCCTCTCAGTGGTGACTGAGAGCCGCTGGAAGGGCTTTGTTCTAAGGTATTTTTATTACAGCGGTTTGCCACTGCTTTAATATGGCAATAAAAGACGTTTAGTAAAATCGGGCACAGGAAAAACTCTGGTTACATTATTTTCCAGAAAATGAACAGACACAACATGGAAAACCAACCTGCTTGGGCTTTTTTTTTTTTTTTTTTTTTAAACAGTGTCAGTGATCACATTTGGTTTTATTTTATGTGATATTTGTAAATCTAGTGCAGTTTACATTATTTTTTTTATTGTTGCAGAATTTATATAGCGCCAACCGTTTGCACAGCGCTTTACAATACAGTACAGTTACAAAACAATTCAGTACATTACCAGTGTTTTTATTTCAGACAGTAGCTGTTCTACAATAAGCCACAAAATACATATTTAGAATTGCTATCTCCACCTTTAGCAACACCTTACATGTTACACCCATATTTAAGTACAAGTACCATGTACCTAAATATGGGTGACAGCATGCAGGGGTTCCTTCCCCCACAGCCGCTGTACCTTTTTAAAATTGGTGCGGCTGTGCAGAGCACTGCTTGTACAGCTGTCCCATTCATTCAGAGAGATTTGTGAACACGGCAAATGCACTTCTCAACATGTCATGTGTGGTTAGGCCGAACTAGAACACAGGATGGTCAGTGTTGTGTTCCACTGTCTGAAAGCTTGCAGTCTTTTGCATGTTGTTTGTCAGTCTATGTAAAGTCTGTTTGGGAACTTCAGGATTGCACGGACTCGGGTTTGGGCTATTTTTTTGGTGCAGTATTGAGACATAGTGGGTGGGTTTGCCTTTACAAACTTATGAAGCTGAGTGAGCATTGTAGATTGTATAGAGCGTGCATTTTATTCATGGAAGACTAGCTATAGGCAGTAAAATTTTGCTCTTTCAGCCCATGGGCTGAATGGGAGAAATTATTTGATTTCCCCCATCCACGCTGAACAGTGTGGATGGAGGAATCTCCCTTGCAGGTTATTGTATTTTGACAGCTGACACCCTCGGCTGCCGGAATACCCGAATGATAAATGCTTCTGAAGTTAGAGTTGAAGCGCTGCTGACAGCAAGAATTGGCAAAAAAATTCAAGTGATAGGGTGGATTTGATTTAAATCACTAGTAAAAAGGCTTGATTTAAATCCACTCCATTTAAATTATAATTTTTAAAGGGCAACTGTCATCTCTGTCCTGCAGCGGCTCCTCCTCTGGCCTGCTGTTGACTCACCGACAGTCCCATTCACTTTAATGCTGGTGAGGCGGCAGTGACACAACAAGGTGAGGGGCGTGGTGGCAGCGACACAACAAGGCGAGGGGCGTGGCGGCAGCAGGTGAGGGGATGCCCACTAACAGGTGCTGCCATGATGGATTTGAAATGACAGGTGCTCTTTAAATGTAAGGACTTATTCTTGCTGGTAGGTAGAATATTTAATATTTGCAAACAAAATGAAGGTTTCCTATTTAGTATAATAAGCTGTTGGGTTAGTAAAACAGCGATATCAGAACTGATTCAATCCTACAGTTTGAATATTCAGAATATTCCTGAACTGCAGAACTTGGATTCATTGAATACGTTTACCAAAATGTAAATATTGCAGAATATACAGCTTCATGCTAGAGAACCAAGCTCCGTTTCATGCTGAATAAAATAAATTATTGTAAAACAAAATTATGGAGCTCAACCAAACTGTGCAAAATATACTCCTTAAGTATAATCCGCAAGGATCATCGTCATTATAAAGTGCAAAATCAGTGCTGAGATATAATAAACCTAATGCAAAAACCACTAAAATTCATAATGATGTGAAAAAAGATAAGAAAAGAAAAAAGTAAAAATGAAAAAGTTCATCCAAGATGGATTGGATGAACTTTTTAATTTTTACTTCTTACTTTTTTCTTTTTTAGAATATTTGAGCCATATATCATCCTTTTTCACATCATTATGAATTTTAGTGGTTTTTGCATTATGTTTATATCTCAGCACTGATTGCACAATTTTGCACTTTACAATGACTATGATCCTTGCGGATTATACTTAAGGAGTATATATTTTGCACAGTTTGGTTGAGCGCCATAATTTTGTTTTACAGTGTGTTTATTATCAACAAGTTTAGTTGTAGTGTGGCAGCTCCCCCTCTTTCTTTTTCACTATTTGCCTATAGCGCGGTATTTCTTTATTAAAAGTTCTTCTTCTAAAATAAATTCTTAATGTATCTTAATGTAAACTATCTTTAGATAGATTTTTACTCCAAAAGCATTTTATTAAAATAAATTTGAGATCCCAAAAAAAGTTTTATTTATTTATTTTTTTACAAAAAGCATTGATTTTTATCCACCCTGATATGTTAAACTTTAGGCCTGGTACACACTATTAGTATTTTTGCATTCAACCCAATGGGTTGAACGAAAAAAAAACTGTCGGCTCCAGATTGGAGCCGCTGTACTAACGATCCAACAACGCCCATGTTTACGGGGCTTAAGGGTTTTTCTCAAACGGGACTAAAACTGATCCCTGAATATTGTCTTTTCTTCCACTTCTGCAGCAGGATGTACCGCATGTTCAGGCTGAGTGAATACAATCGATTTTCCTTTAGGCTACTCTCACACTGGGGGCGGTGGATAGTGGTAAATCACTGCTAGTTTCAGCGGCGATTTACAGCTGTTATAGCAGCAGGCGGGGACGTGGCGCTTTTAACCACCCACCCCATAAGGGGTTAAAAGTGCCGGCGCGGTGTGCAGCTGCTTCAGAAGCGCTGCCCATTGTTTGCAATGGGCAGGGGCGGTTGAGGGGTGGTGTATCACTGATCACCGCACCACCACAAATATGCTGTTTGCAGGACTTTTTGTAACGTCCCGCAAGCGCACCGCCCCAGTGTGAAAACACTCAGGGCTTTCACATTGGGGGGGGGGGGGTTTTGAGGCGCTTTACAGGCGCTATTTAGCTAAAAATAGCGCCTGTAAAGCGCCTCAGTGTGATAAGGGTCTTAGGGTGTGAAGATTTGCCTTTTATTATGAAAATGATCGTTTCACATGTTTTACTTGCCATTTTGATTTAGATTTAAAAAAAAAAAAAGCATGTCCGTTTATTTTTTTATTTTTTTTTAATAGAGCGGCCGTCATATGCTCCTCCCCCTGCCCCGGCACCCACAACAGTAAGTAAATTATTCTATAATCTATTAACCCTTTATTGCCATCAAGCCTTGAAGTATTTTTGTTCAGTCCTATAGGTCAGGTTATAGTGAGACATTTGTTTCCTCCTCAGTATACGATTTTACATTGGGTTCTGAAGTGGCTGTTTTGAACAATAAAAAGCTTTATTTGCACTTCTAGGTTTGTTATTGGATGTTTGTCTTTATATGAAACAGCCACTCCCCACACTTCTCCAACAGATGTCAGTTCCTAAACCCAGATAATGGATGTGCGCTAATTTTAAGCACATCCACATGTGACTTAAAATTAGTTAATATCTTTATGGGCAGCCCTTCCCGGTTTATCAGCTTTGTATATGAAACAAATCTTCATGCTTGCTTTTCATATAATTACATGTTGTCTGTCAGATGCGTGTTGTCATCTCGTGTGTTTGTGGTGCCCGTGTGCTTGCTTTTTCTGCAATATGATAAACTTGCATCTACAACAGTTCCCAGCTTTTGGATTTTTTTCAATTTGTTTAAGACTTTACTTTCTATTTTTCATTTTGTAATTAGATGTTGCCAATTGTTCTACCATGCTCTTACAATTATTACATATTAAGGATAAATCAAGCCTAATTTTGTAGCAGAAACCCCACAGGCCTTTACATGTATATATCAATCGTTCATAGATTTGTGATGGTTTAAAGCTTGCACCGTGGTATGTACAGTGCTAAGTAACCCCCTACCCCCCCGTCTACAAAAAAAAGGGGAATAAAATATCACTATTCTTGTTTGAATTTGGGTATATTTAAGGACTGAAGGAAAAAAAACCCTGTGGCTGAATAGCCCGAGTGCCTAAACAATTGTAGGTTGCATAAGGTTTTGGAGTTTGCTTTCCCTGACTTCTTTAAAATGCCTTCTGGCTCCTGGCTTTGGCCTTATTAATGTGTGATTTCTCTTTAAATTGCATTAAAGATCCCCAACACTTCAGAATATGATAATTATTAGATGCATTGTATATGGAATCTCCCTGTGCCAACTGGTAATTTTTTTTTACTTGTAAACATTTCAACTCCTTGCACAAATTTAAAATCTAAAATGATCATGAAAATCTGTATACTGCAATCCTGCCCCCCTACCCACCCAGATGTCCATGTGCTCAGCTTTTAATAGACAATTTTCACAGCTTTTTGAACATGCCATATGCAAACCATTTTCATTTTGTAATTTTTTTTTTTTTCTTTAAATATTTTATTTCCTTTGTTAGAAATCATTTCTCATTCGTGTTTTTGTCTCATTTGTTTCCATCAGCAAATGCCCAGCACACCAGGGTTTGTGGGATACAATCCATACAGCCATCTTGCCTACAACAACTACAGGCTGGGAGGGAACCCAGGCAGCAACAGCAGGGTAACGGTAGGAGATTGTCATGATGTGTGACCTGAGGCGTTACAGCACAGATGGAACTGGGAATTGTGCTTTAAACTGAAACCAGCCTCTTTGCAAAGCAGGGACTAACCAAGCAATCTGTGCAATGGGATTGCCTGGCTAATTGTGGTATGAGACATGGTGCTGACTTTTTTCATTTTGGTTATTACAAATAAAAAGGACTGTGAATATTGCAAATCACCATGTCCCATCATTGTCCCTACAGGGTGGCTGGTTGAACTGTGCTTATGCAAATACTCTTGAGGCTTTGTAAAAACTGCAATACAAGTTGCTGCATACAAAAAGAGCTACCAGTATTCATATTTGTAAAGGTATAGTTCCCAGATGCTGAAAAGACCTGAAAGATGTACACCGTTTTAGAGCCAAAAGGCTGCTAACTGTAGTCTAGTGCAATGCTGTTACTGGGAGAAGTAGAGTGGGAAGGAAAACCGCTTTGCCATACAACACTAAGAGGACATAGGTTTTGGCCTAAAATTGACAAGTGATGCAAGCTTGCGATAATCACTGCATGAATAAAGGGCACCCTTGTGCAGCTGGTAGGTTTAAAGGTTAGTTCACTTTTACCATAAAAACTGCCTGTGCAGGTAAGGGGCACATGTAGATATAACAAAATGTGAAGCTTTGACTAAAGTTGGATAATGCCTTTACTATAGCTGTAGGTTATTTTACTTCCAGAACCCTGCCCAAAAAAAACTCCAGTGATGGCATCTCTGAAAGATAGGACGTTCCTAAGACTACATTCCTTCTCCACTTTGCTGTATGTGGGAATATAGCCAGTCTCTTTTTTGCTCTAGAGATGGACTGATTTAAACAGATGTGCCATGCTCGTTCTCAACAAATGGAAGTGTGTGTGTGGGGGGGGGGGTGGGGGGGGGGTTCAGGAGCTCACAGAGGATGGTACAAGGAGGAAGAAAATTAGATTACAGGGTCATTAATGACTCTGTGAATTATTTTTGAGGATTTTTTATTAACCCTTAAATCCTCCTAGCTCCATTTAAACCTTGATGTAAACCAGTAAGTTGGCCCAAATGCATACTTTTTGCTTTAGCACTATCCCGATTCTTTTAAACTGTGCTCCCCCCGAATGTCCACTGTTATGCTGCTTATCATTAAGGGCACCAAATGAAAAATCCTTTGGCGTCCAAAATCATTTTTGTTCATCTGGTTACAAGTAGAGCAAAGGATAGTCAATGCGTTTTGGGGGCCACTCAATACCAGGGCTGGAGGGAGAGTTAAAAAAAAAATGCTCACAAGAAATAATGCAGAATTTCTACTATGCTACATGTATAAAAGAAAAATAAATA
>BLSH010224585.1:370571-393034 GCA_018402905.1 Glandirana rugosa
CCCCCCCCCCCCCCCCCCCCCCCCCCCCCCCCCCCCCCCCCCCCCCCCCCCCCCCCCCCCCCCCCCCCCCCCCCCCCCCCCCCCCCCCCCCCCCCCCCCCCCCCCAGGAGCTCACAGAGGATGGTACAAGGAGGAAGAAAATTAGATTACAGGGTCATTAATGACTCTGTGAATTATTTTTGAGGATTTTTTATTAACCCTTAAATCCTCCTAGCTCCATTTAAACCTTGATGTAAACCAGTAAGTTGGCCCAAATGCATACTTTTTGCTTTAGCACTATCCCGATTCTTTTAAACTGTGCTCCCCCCGAATGTCCACTGTTATGCTGCTTATCATTAAGGGCACCAAATGAAAAATCCTTTGGCGTCCAAAATCATTTTTGTTCATCTGGTTACAAGTAGAGCAAAGGATAGTCAATGCGTTTTGGGGGCCACTCAATACCAGGGCTGGAGGGAGAGTTAAAAAAAAAATGCTCACAAGAAATAATGCAGAATTTCTACTATGCTACATGTATAAAAGAAAAATAAATATATGTCCATTGAGGGGGACAACTGGATATCCTGAGGACCAGATTGAAATACAGCTTGCCTATATATAAATAACCATAAAGGAAGCCACAGATTAAACTGTGTGTATACAGGTGATGGTCATTTAAAGATGCTACTGGATTTCTTGAGTGACACTAAGGCCCCTTTCACACTTGTGCAACCCAATTTTACGGCGCTTTTTTTTTGCTGTGATTTTTACCTCGATTTTGACGCAATTTGGGATCAGTACAACTTTGGTCCGACTGTGTTGCAACTTTGGCTCAATGAAAACATATTGCAAAGTAGTACAGAAATTGCATCTATATTATTCAGGTGAGATTTGCATGAGACTTTGAGGGTTTAACATTGAAGTTTATGGACCTCAAGTTGCATCAAAGTGGGACCACTTTGAAGTCGGCACGACTTCAAGTCATACCGATATGAATGGTACTCATTGGAAATAATGGAGAACAACTTGTCATGCGACTTTGCAGTCCCAAATCGCAGGACAACTCACACAAATGGGAAAGGGGTCTTAGAAACACAAAGCAGGGAACAGTTAACCCTTTGATCGCCCCTTCCCTGCCAGTGACATTAACATAGTAATCGGTGCATTTTCATAGCTCTGATCGCTGTATAAATGTAAATGGTCCCAAAAAAGTGTCAAGTGTCCATGTTTGCTGCAATGTCGCAGTCCTGCTAAAAACGCAAATCACCGCTATTACTAGTAAAAAATATAGACCCCATAAATGAATTTTCACAGTTCATAAACGCTGCAACTTTTGCGCAAAACAATGTACGCCGATTTGCGATTTTAACCAAAAATATGAGGAAGAATATAGATCGGCCAAGACTGATAAATTTAGTTTTTTTTTATCCTTTTTTTTTTTTTTTTTTTTTTATATGTATTTTAGCAAAAAGTAAGAAATATTGGGCTTTTTTGCAAAATTGTCACTCAGTTTGTAACGCAAAAAATAAAGGCCGCAAAGGTGATCAAATACCACCAACAGAAAGCTATATTTGTGTGGAAAAATGACATCAATTTATTTTTGGGTACAACGTCCCACGGCCGCGCAATTGTCAGTTAAAGCAACGCAGTGCCGAATCGCAAAAAGTGCTTTGGTCATAAAGGGGGGGGGGGAATCCTTCCGGGGCTGAAGTCATTAATAAAGAAAAATTTGACTAGCTCTGCTTTAAGCTGTATTGCACTCTGGTTCTAAGGATATGCTTTAGTTTCCCTCAATGGACACGTATTTTTCTTTTCTATACATGTGTATTTTTAGTGACCGTTCTGCTTTATCTTTTTATCATGTGTGCTACTTTAAACTTCCTCCAGCCCTGATGAAGGGAGATTGTGTGGCAAATGAAATGCTTTGGCTGTTTTTTTCCCTGCTCGTTGTAACAATTTGAACAATGAAGACCTTGGACACCTAAGGATTCTTCATTTGGTGCTCTTTGACCTATTATTTCAGGTACTTACATATCGCTGTCAATTTACGCAATGCTTTACATATACATTGTGCATTCACATCAGTCCCTACCCTCAAGGAGCTTGCAGTCTAAGGTCCTTAATTCATATTCATACACTAGGGCCAATTTAGACAGGATCCAGTTAACCTACCAGCATGTCTTTGGAGTGTGGGAGGAAACCGGAGTACCCGGAGGAAACCCGCGCAGGGGGAACGTGCAAACGCCAGGCAGTGTAATGGCTGGGATTCGAACCGATGACCCTAGTGCAGCTAGGCATAAGTGCTAACCACTTAGCCACATGTTTAATTTGGGTTAGGGTGAAGGCCTAGTTTTAATCTCAGATTTTCTTATTTTTTACTATATAACTTGGTTAAAAAAAAACGCCCTGACAGAATTAAGCATTAAATAACCAGTTTTGTCAATGGGAAAACCTGTGTGTGTAAAATATTAGTTATAGCGCTGAGCGGTAACAATTGACACTTTCTTCTCCTTAACCCAGCAACTCTTCTCACATCGGTTCAGTCTTGATAAATTTGGAAACCTGCTCATATGTTTGAATGTTACTAGTAGCTCTTTTTTACACATATGCTTGTGTTTTAGTTTCTTCTTTACCCTCTTTCTGCATGTGGGCAAGTCGTGTTAAACTGACAGTTTTTAAGTTTTTCTACATGGTTATTCGAACATACAGTCAATCCTTTTTAGTATAGATCCTATTTGTTCTATAGGTACCTATGGTGGAAAGTGTTAGAGATCTTTGTGTTGCCACTAACCTCCAATCGTCCTATTGTTCTCTAACCTGCGCTGGAATAAGTAAAGTTGGCAGGATGACACTTGTTTGGCCTCAGTGTTGTATAAATGATGACCTAAACCGTATGGGCTGCCATTTTTGCGTTTTGGGCCCCTTTCACACAGGGTATGTCCATTTTGACAGACTTGCTCAGCAGGGATCAATCTGTTGATCCTGGCTGAGCCGGCGGGTGACAGATCCGTGTCTGCTCCCTGTGCTGAGACCTGTCAGAGCCCCGCACTGACACTATGGGGAGATTAGATGAAAACTGACCGCCTGCCCATTTTTCATCTGATTTTCTATCCGATCCAGTTCGCCAGACGGATGGAAAATGGGACCACTATCCCTCTGGATTTGGCGGACAGGATCGGATAGCGGCGGATGTCAGCGGACCATGTCACCTCTGACATCCGTCTTTCCATAGAGGTGAGTGGAGCGTATGATCAGGTCTGCCTGAATGACGGACAGGCAGACCTGATTGGAACAGCATGTGTGAAAGGGGCATAAGGGAATGGCTTAAAGTAAATTTTATGCTTCCTCCCCTTTTTCCCCAAAAACTCTCTGATCATTTGTTCCTCTTCAGCCTCCCAGTTTTGCCATTTGGATGCATAGGATTTGTTTTGTCTCCACTCCTAAAACCGTAATATTATGGGAGTGAAGGAAAGACACCTACAGAGATTCTATTAAAGTTAACCTGTTGTATTAAACATGCAGAACAAACGAACAGGTTCACTTAAATTATTTTAAGCTACCAGAGCAAGGAAAGATATCCCTGTGTAAGCTCTGGTCAGATCTTCAGTCAGAGAGTTTGCATGGGCTCCTCTTGTCTTTTCACCTTCATATAACAGACCTGAGCCAATCAACAAGTACCAGCAATGTCACATAAAGGGAATCGCAGGCTTCTCAATTTCCAGGAAGTAACGGGTATTTCCTTCAATCCCCGGTGGTGGGGGAGCAAAGTGAAGTGGTGTATATTTTGCAGTGGGACCAGGCCTCAAAGCTAACTGGATGCTTTGTCCTGCTTTGTCATGAAACTGCAGAAATTGCTAGAACTCTTTAACCCTTTTATACTTAAGCTGAGTAAGCACCTTACAGTCTTGTAATACAATTTCTTTAAGCGTTATCAACCACTTGTACTATTAAAATGTAACGTGTGGCCAGGATTTAATGTGGTTGTAAAGGCGCAAGGTTTTTTACCTTAAAGTATAACTAAAGGTGTGGAGAGGGATTAGATCGCTTGTTGGGTTTTTATTGCTGTCCGTGCCCCCAATAACCACTTCAGCCCTGGAAGGATTTCCCACTTTAGGACCAGAGCACTTTTTGTGATACGGCACTGCGTCGCTTTAACTGACAATTGCACAGTCGTGCGACGTTGTACCCAAACAAAATTTGCGTCCTTTTTTCCCCACAAACAGAGCTTTCTTTTGGTGGTATTTGACCACCCCTGCGTCATTTCTGATCACCGCTATAAACAAAGAGCGACAATTTTGCAAAAAAAAAAAAAAAAAAAAAAAAAAAAATTCTTATTTTTTGCTAAAATACAAATCCTAAAAAAAAAAAAAAAAACATTTTTTTCCATCGGTTTTGGCCGATTTAGTTTCTTCCTCATATTTTTGATAAAAATCGCAATTGCCGTGTTTACGGACTATGAGAATTAATTTCTGGGGTTTTATTTATTTTTTAATTTTTTACTAGTAATGGTGGCGATCTGCGATATTTAGCGGTACTGCAATATTGCAGCGGACATGTCGGACTATTTTGACACTTTTTTTGAGACCACTGGCATTTATACAGCGATCAGTGCTATAAAAATGCACTGATTACTGTGTAAATGCCATTGGCAGTGAAGGGGTTAACCTGCAGGGGGCGCTCTAAGGGTTAACTGTGTCCCCTGGGCGTGTTCTAACTGTATGTGGTCTGTTCTGGCTGGGGGAAGGGGGTGATCACGGCTTCCATATAGAGGAAGCCTGTGATCACAGCCCTTCCCCCTCTGAGAACAGAGATCCGTGTTTACATACACGGACCTCCGTTCTTACTGCGGGGGGGCCATCGTGGGTAGCTGGCGGCGATCGAGTCCGCCCTACCAGTTCCTTGGGCCCCCCCTCAGACACAGTGAGCGTGCCTCCGGCGGCGCGCGCTCACAGCACTAGTTATCGCAGTCGCCATCATATGACGGCTGTTTGCGATGACGAGCCACTCTGTCGCCATCATACTGCGGTCAGCAAGTGGTTGAGGAGATTCATCCTCTCTCTATTTTTTGTCTTGTTTACCATTATCTTTGAAAGTATAAGGCTTCATGCACACAGGATGTTTTTTGACTGTTTTACAGCAGCTGTTTTTAGCTTCAGATGTTTTTTTTCTGCAGTCAATAAACCCTCCGTCATGTTATCCTATGTGATCATGCACACATAGGCTGTTATCAACTGTTTTAGCAGTGACGTTTTTGAGCTGTTAAAAAAAAAAAAAACCTAAGACCAGAGGGTTCTGAGAGACTTTTTTCAGCTGTAAAAACGCTCAAACATCGATCTCCAACATTTTTGGACGTTTTGGATCAATTGGAAAAAAGAAACCGCTGGCCCTTTAAAATCGCAAAAAAAAAAACCACACGCCGGTAATATAACGCTGGCAAAAGCTGAAAAAGATCACTGATCAGCTACTGACGTTTTTTGGACCCTTTTTTTAAAGTCCTGTGTGCATAAAGCCTTAGGAAATTCCAAGTTTTGGGTTGTCCCTAGAAAAGTAATAGCGAGGACATTAGTTTTGGTGACCTGGGGGTCCTCAAGAAATTCCCTTCATTTGCAAGAACACTTCCTATTTGGCTACGGGAAAAAATAAAATAAAAATCTGACCTTCTAACCCTCCCTTGCTCTATGCAAAATGAGGAAAAGAGTTTTACTTTAATGCCTTCTCTGCAACCTTCCATGACCATCATGCTCGGCAGCAGTGCTGGTCTCTGTTCCTCTCCTCACAGGACAGAGCAGGCGCCATCTACTCCTGGTGCTGTCAATCAAATCCTTTGAGGGGGTGGGGCCAAGCCGTGCTGTGTTTATGGGCGCACACAGCAGGACTTGGGAGTGCTCCCTTACATGTCCCCTGTTCTAGCACACAGCTTGTGATGGAGGCACACACAGGAGGAGGAACAGCCAAGCACACCTGTGGGGGACCCCAGAAGAGGAGGATCGGGGCTGCTCTGTGTAATACCATTGCACAGAGCAGGCAAGTATAACGTGTATTATTTTAGGGGGAAAAATTAAGCTTTTACAACTGCTTTCATCTAGCCTACATATATTTATTGTGGTCAATGTAACGGCATTGCTAGAATGAAATGGATACCCTTTATATGATCTTAGTGGCAATACAAAGAGTGTACTTGGGTACTGCAAACATTGATAGGTCCTTCATTTCCAAAGATGTTCTCCTAATGGAGTTGGTGCACAAGTCCAAAAAGATATTTGTGCACCAACAGAAATTCTTGAATTTCTGATTCTTTTTTTTTTTTTTTTTTTTGTAGGAATGGGCAAAGTGAAGATGTTTTAGGTGTTAGCTAATGTATTTTTATTATTATACAGGATTTATATAGCGCCGACAGTTTGCGCAGCGCTTTACAATATTAGTATAGTGTATAGATTGCCAATGACTTTTAAAGCAGAAAATTGCTTATTAAATCCCCTGATTGGAAAATGTAATAAAAAGGACCCCCTTTCCTTGCAGTATAGCAGACCACACCCATCCAGAAAGCAACTGTAGTTCTTTGCCATGATTCGACTCTCCAAAACTGTTGCAGATATAGTGACCTGTGGATGAGCAGGATAGCCTGATTGGCCAGTGAATTTAGCACTATTGCAGATATAGGGCTGGCATATATAAGGTAGAACCTTCAAGTTGCATGCAATTGATGGAAAGCCATATTGCTATCTGTGTCAGTTTGCATACACAAGAAAACTGCTTTTTAAATTATGAAGAAAGCATGCAGTTTTTTGGAAGTCTCTAAACATTGCTAAATGCACAGCTTAACTTTCATGTCTGATTTTCTTTTAGGCCTCATCTGGGATTACCATCCCAAAACCACCAAAGCCCCCGGATAAGCCACTGATGCCATACATGAGATACAGCAGAAAGGTAAGTGATGGCTTGGGGGGGGGGGGGGGGGGGGGTGCTGCTGTCTGTCCTCACCTTAATAGATTCCCAATCACCCCTGTATTTCTGTAGAATAAATCTAGAATAAAGATTGTACATAGACTAAATCTGTAGACATTCTAGTTATTAAAACAAAAATCCTCTCCGCCACCCTTAATGTCTCTGAAATAGGTCTGGGACCAAGTGAAGGCTTCCAACCCTGACCTTAAGTTGTGGGAGATTGGCAAGATCATTGGTGGGATGTGGCGTGACCTAACCGATGAGGAGAAGCAAGAGTACTTGAACGAATATGAAGCTGAAAAGGTACGAGGAATTAGTATTTAGATAAGAGAGAAAAAAAATCCTTATAAAATGTCCCAGTAGAGCCTCAGGTGCCGTTCTCCAGGCTCGAGGTGCTGTATTGTGTAGAGTGTGAGGGTTGACACTGCTGTTCACTAGGTCCCAGGCTGGAAAACCTCAGGATTAGGTGGATGATCCCCAGTTAAAGATTGGTCTCCAGTGTTCATGGAAAGTAACATCCGCCCCTAGGTCAAATTTAGAGCCAAGTTCATATTAATTTATAGAAGAAATATGGAATAGCAAGTCCCTTCAATAGCAGTTGTCCTAATCTCTGGAGAATTGAGCGCCATCCCTGAGCTGACAGACTCAGTAATTCTTGTTTTCAATGAAAAATCAGTGGCAGTCCTAATCCTTATACTGTTTGCTGTTATATTTTATATAGAGGATCTCCTTCGTACATCGTGCCCTTTCATGAGAAAACCGCCATTAAGTTTCTTCAGGGATTTCACCATTATAGTTATCTGAAGCAACAGACAAATCTGTGCTTCAGTTTATAAAATTGCTGAGGATTAGTTAGGTCATTAAGTCCATGTTGTCATTGAGTATTCTCGCCTGTATGTTGTGAATTAGGGCAACGCATGGCCAAGACCATTTGTCATGAGTCCTATGAGTTTAGATCACACCAGTTGGCTTCAGTGGTTTGCATGGAACTAAGGTAGGAGGGCATGACGTACTTTTTTAAAAAAAAAATAGTGTCTTTTAGCGCAGTGCGTTGCGACTCCCAGCATAAGTTGCCTTTCACAACAGATGAATAAAATGGCATTTTGTGACCTTTCAATAAATTTGGAAAAAATAATGTAAAGTAGCTGCGTCATTACAACACATCAGCCCCACTTCCTTCACAGCACACGCTCACGCCTGTCGAAGTGTACTAGCCGTCAAATGCCATTTTGGTCATTCGCCATTTTTATTGGGCACATTAAGTTCTACAAAGGATATTTCATTTATCAAAACACAATCAATTCATTTAATTTCTAACTTTTAAGAGCGATATATCTCTTTACTCAGTACTATATAGTAGTATACATACTAGAAACAACACTCATTGTTGAATCTGTATAGCAATGTTAACTGACACCTGCATTGCATTCCGGTTTGGCCTCTGTATTTAGTACATTGATTTAAACGGCACAATGAGCCGTGCTAGCTATTTTGTCATTGTATTGCATATGGTTTGGTAAAAAGGGCTCCAACATGAAATGAAATATGTATAAGAATTCTCAAAGCTTCACTGCATCTACCTGTCCAACTGTAGGGCCAGTCATAGTTGTGTTCTAGTTATATTTTGATATGGTGATGACCAGCTCAGATATGGAGATTTCATTGAGCCTCGGCCATTAGCAGAGGTCTCTGCAATTTTCACAGACTTGTTCTAAGGTAAGAGTTTTAGGTTTTAGTGATCTCCAAATCTGAACCCTTTTTGCTCCACTATCTTAATTAAAGACTTGGAGGCTTAACTTTAAGGGCTCATTCACATCAGAAGTGGGTCTGAGGTGTGTGCGCTTTTTATTTTTATTTTGTATGTTCCCGCATGTCATGTTTTAGGGCAGCTCTATGCCTGAGAAATGTGCAAAAAAAGGTGCAGGCACGATTTTTTTTAAAATTGCACAGCACTGAAACGCATGGTACAGTGGTACCATGTGTTCTGGTGAGCACCAACGTGAAGAATTGATGGCACCCACCTGCAAAGTGGCAGAGAATTTTTTTGCATTGTGGGAACGTGCAATGTGAATGAGCTCTAAGTGTTAATTGTGCTATACTTGTTCGGCAGTATAGTTGGGGCACCTAGTTCTATTTCTACTAAGCTCGCAGTAGTTAAATTGGATACATTTTATCCATGGAGCTCCCTAATTGGATTCCTGGACCCAGTTTATAAAGTTAAAATGTGTTCAACTCTGTTCTAAATAGGGTTTGAGCCCTCTGTGAAAGGATAGAGGGTTGTCTGTGTAATGCCTGCTTTCTTCCATGTTCGGTCTACTTGGCTCTGGCCACTTCCCCAGTGATTCCATGCCACACCCCCAATGATTCCATGCCATACCCCAATGAGGTCCCTTTTTAGGTAGCCTAATCCCAAAGCTGCTAGTCCTTAGGATGTAGTTCCTCACACTGACAGACTGACCTTAGTAGATGACTGAATTATGCTACCAAGGCAGACAATGGATCTAAGTAAAAATCCACTGTTATGCTATGGTTAATCTAGTCTGGTAGGATACAATGATTGTGTTCAAAGGGAAAATAGGTTTCCTGAACTTTATTCCCTCTATATAAACTTGCTAACTTTGGAACAAACATGTATAATTATCTGTTTTTTGTACACTGTATAATCTACTATATAACCTAAGAAATTATGTGAATGTTGCCCTTCCTTTTATAAACTGTATTCTAGATTTATTTTGCCCTCAGAGACATCCGTGCATTCTGTAATGTTCATGCATGAAGCTTGTGTTTTTGTTGCTGTGATGTATTTCATATCTCTGAATGTTCTTTTTGGTTTATAACTACCCAATAGCTGTTTTTGTGCAGATGTTGCTGCTCTGCTACACAGAAGCTAGAAATGTACTTGCAAGTATTAGAAAATGTTTACTGGAGAATGTAAGTTCTCAGGAGATAGAGGAGCAATCGGTTAGTTTGCCATTTTTCCATTCGGACTAATCTGCATTATTTAGAAATGGAGGCCTTGGCAAAATTGGCTTTTGCGGTTAGGATAGCATTGGTAAAGTTTTGACTAGTGCTGGCACTCTATGCAATATGCAGGTGTGTGTTTACATGAGATTCTAAAAAAAATTCTCTGAAAAAAAATTCTGTTCAATGGAGGCTGCTGGTATGTTGACTCTCATGCTATCTTTAAAAGGAAAAATTCACCTTTTGGAACATATTCCACCCGTATTTATGGTAGAACAGGTAACATGTTCCAGCAGCTGCGGCCCTCCCTGTAACAGTGAGGATCTTCTCCTGGCGTCCGCTGTCACTATTTGAAAATAACACACCTGTGCAGGGCTACGCAAAACTTGGCCGCGTCATTCTTTTAGTTTCCTGTGAATGCACAAACTACAAACACCATCAGCCATTGCAGCTGAATGGACTGCGAGGTTGCTGATGAGCGGTCTCATAGTTCATTCACAAACCCTGCAGCTTGTAAACATCCAGCCCGCAGGTATGGGCTTGTTTATCGCGTTCATGTGATATTTTTTAAGTTCCTTTTAGGGTTTTTATTCGTTATGTGCAAAGAGAGATCACACAAATACTTAAGTATAACCTTTATTAAAAGTAATGACAGCTACAGATTATAGAAAATATAGCAAGAATACTTTGTGGTTGTCAACTTGTGACAACCACTTAAACCTACAGGTAAGCCTATAATAAGGCTTACCTGTAGGTGCACTGCATATCTCCTAAACCTGCATGGTTCAGGAGATATGCAGTGTACTAGATGTGCCGATGTAATTTCGGCACATGCGCAGTGAAGAAACGGCCTTCATGCCATTTCTTCACTGTGATCGTGCTGTGACTGGCGGCTTCCACGCGAGTGACCTCACGTGACTCAGTTCAGTCACAGAGCCAGAAGGAAGAGGGGATGAAGATGGATGTCGCCAGCACAGGGGACAGCGCTGGACATCGCTGGTTTGTTTGCAGGTAAGTGGCACATAATGGGCTACTATGTGATGCATAGTAGCCCATTATGCTTCTACTTTACAGGGGAATGTAGAGGAAGTAAACCCCATCTGCGTTTACTTCCTCTTTAACTAGAGGTGTTTTTTCTCCACCATGGGTCCCCCTCCATCAGGCCTAAACACTGCAGGGCCTGTCTGCAGGGGTCTGGTATTGCATCCCTGATCGCTGATGTAATGCTTTCTAGGCTTCTTAGGGAAAAAACGAATAAATGCACATTTTAGGCCTTCAAAAATATGAGCATTTTTTTTCCCCCCTAAAAGGTGAACTTATTCTTTAGACACCTTTTTCATTAGTGCAATCTCCAGCATTACCAGTTCTGTCCAACTGCCACAGCCATTACAAAATCACATATGATGTCACACAACCCATTGTGGAGAAGATAAATATGCAGCTGCAAGAATACCACCTCCGTTTCTCATTACTCCCACAGCAGTTTTAAAACTCATTCACGGTGGCAGTTGGGGGCAGCAGTTGAGCCACACTGTTAATGCCACCCAAGCGCTACCCTTTTTAGCTGCAGAGGTAGTGGTCGGGGAGGTCACGGCAAGAATTACACCCTCTGTTTGGCACTGTGCAAGTGACTGCTAACTGTGGGGTTCCAATAGGTTAAAGAGGAACTACAATCTGCTCACATATTTTGTAATAACCTCTTTGACACACTCTGAATTAGAGAGAACCTCCAGGTACTTTCTGCCTACTCACTTTAACATTTGTTTGAGATATAATATAAGGAATATAATTCAAAACATTAGTTGTATGTGCTAATAAACTCATTAGCCACTGGAGGAGGGAGCTGTTCGGTACACTGTATTAATGGAACTCAAACTATGAAAGCCTGAACTTGGCTCAACCTATACCTCTTAAAATATGCTCACTTGCACGCACAAGGAAAGGTCCAACAATGTTTATTGATACACATGAGACTATTAGTTAAAAACAGTTCAAAAAAGTGAACACACAAACTCTGTACAATATGTGGAAATCGGGTTGCAGTGGGACAGTGAGAAGCAGATGAAAAATGAATGGCTCATGGGGTATCCGAACAAGGTATCCTCATATTGTCCAGAGTTTGTGTGTTAATTTTTTTTAACTGTTTTTAACCAATAGTCTCATGTGTATAAACATTTTTGTATCTTCCCTTGTGTATGCAGTGAGTATAGTTTGAGAGGTGAAGGTTTAGCCAAGTTCAGTCTTTTAGTGTTTCAGTTCCAATAACGTCTCTTGCCATTCTGGATCTTCCCTCCAACCACTTTGCATTTAATATATACACACACACACACACACACACACACACACACACACACACACACACACTCTGATTCTGTACTTTACAAATATGGTGCAGAAATCTCCCTCCACTGTCTGGCTGCATCCATTTTAACTGTGGGCAGCTGAAGCTGCTGCCTGTTCACTTCCTGGATTTTTTAAGCGAGAAAAATAACTTTTGTAAAGGACTAGTTTAAAAGGTTACAGTGCTCAGTCACAAAGGCTTCCATGATTTATTGATTTAGATTCCAGTTTGTAGAACGTGTTAGGGAGCACCAATTATTACCATTTACCACTTTGTTAGGTGAGTGGCAATATGTCAGCTCCACAATAGATCGCATTGCTTCCAAGCAATAAAAGAATGGGTATATATCCTGCTCTCTGCTATTCTCGGTCAGATACCAACCCCAAGAGTCTTGCACTCTAATATCCATAGTACAGTCATAGAACATGTGTACTCACTGGAGAATGTTGGGTTGGTCAAAAGCCAGTCTACAAAGTGTTTGGATCATGGGAGGTCAGAAGCTTGGAACAGCCAGAGGGATGGATCATCGGTTATACATGGCACAATTTTGCGGTTGCGTTAGTGTGGGATGATTTGTGTGATGTTGCTAATGACATAGAAGGTAAGTCACAGCCTTATCATTGAGTTTATGAGGTTAGCTAGGTTAATGGTTAGGGTGGTAAAGCTGGAGTTCAGTACACCCTTTTATTTTGAGGATACATTATCATACACACTGTTTATACAAGAAAATGTTATAGGGTAATTTTCAGGCTAGGGGGTGGCACAGGTTGTGTTTGTATGATAGAATGTGCCGAGGATAGATGGAGGTAGGAAATGGATGCTTAGCATAAAAATTCACATTTGGTTTTGGCGCCCAAACCCCCATACCCAAATGTACTGTTCAGAGTAACTATATACAACCTTAAAGCAGAGTTCCACCCCTAAGTGGAACTTTTGCTTTAAGTACTGTTGCCCTTTTTTTGGGGGGTGGGGCAGGTACTCCCGCCCGACCCGAGGCCCCGCTCGTGGCTTGTCCGGTGGGCACGAGCGCGCGCCCCCTAGCCGCTGTGTACTAAAGTGACAATTCGTGGGACAGAGCAACACTGTTGCCGCTTAGCCGTACGGTGGTTGAGAAGTGGTTAAGGGAGAATATATAAATTTAACACAAATGGATACTCTGGAGGAGATTTAAACTGGAGCTTCAAGGCAAGAGTACTATAAAGCCATCTATCATACTGCCATTAACTTGGCCACTGTGTATGTAAATTTGTAAAGGCCAGTCTGTATAGGTCCGCTAAGGGGTGAAGTCTATCTGTTGTACAGTTGTTATACAGACAGCTGAAATGTGATGCTGGAATATGGAGGATTCTACACATACCTTGTCTTATTCTCCATACCCTGTACAAAATGCTTACTCCTGCATATGCGAGGCAACAGCGCAAGTTGGCGCTTTGCCCCCCCCCCCCCCCCTTTCATGATCAGGCCATTTTTTTTTTTTGCGATACGGCCCTGCGTTACTTTAACTGACAATTGCGCGATCATGTGACACTGTACTCCCACAAACCTTTCTTTTGGTGGCATTTGATCCTCTGTGGTGTGGTTGTGTTTTTTTTTTTTTTTTTTTTTTCTTGCGCTATAAACAAAAAATGGCCGGCAATTTTTTTGGGGGAACATTTTTTTTATGATCTGATATAAAACCTGTCCACTAGAAAAAGTAAATGTAAAAAATCAAATTTCTTAATCAATTTAGGCCAATATGTAAAAAAAAAATCCCAATAAGCATATATTGATTGCCTTGCACAAAAGTTATAGTGTCTACAAACTATGGGATAGATTTTTGAAATTTGTTTTCCTGGACCTCCTCATGTCAGCCTACTATGGGTCAGCTCCGCCCCCTCTGACCCCTTCAGGACAACCTCTTTCCAAGCCTATAAGAGGCGGCTGTCTGCCCATATGCAGTGTTCTTTTTTCGTCCACGCTCCGGACGCCTCTTAAGAGAAATATATATTCTTACACACATACACAAGAAGAAGCACGATAGGAGACTTACTGCGAAACCTTGTAGTGTTCATGCAATCCTGCTCAGGTTCATACACTCTCCTGAGTTCAGAAGACCCCCTGTCTGGGCTGTAAATCTTCCCTTGTGATACCCTTGGTGCTGGGTCTCAGTGAAGCAGTATAAAGGACTGCGTGTGTACACCGGCCTCTAGAGGGCAGTTAAACACTGCTGGGTGGGCTGTGCGGCAAATTGGTGAGACGGCAGGCAGGCATCACTTCAGCAGTATAAAGGACTGCATGTATACACCGGCCTCTAGAAAGCGGTTAAATACTGCTGGTTGAGCTGTGTGGCAAATTGGTAATGGCGCGGCGATCAGCGACTTCTAGCGGGACTGCGATATTGCGGCAGACAAATCAGACCCCAACTGACACTTTTTTGGGAACCAGTCACACTAATACCGTAATTGGTGCTAAAAATATGCACTGTCACTGTACTAATGACACTGGCTGGGAAGGGGTTAGGGCTATCAAAGGGTAAATGTGTGCCTAGCCAATGTTTTAGTGTAGTGTGGGAGGTGCTTTTACTAGGGGAAGGCATGGATACTTTGCAGGAACACAGGATCCATGCCTTCCTTTACTGACAGAACTGCTTGTGTACTGAATGATCAGCGAGTGCTGGCAGGCATAGAGTCAGCGGGACGCTCTGATTTGGCTCCTGCTGTGTAGAATCAGAGGGAGCGAGCTGGCAGTGGGGTGCACTCATGCCCCCTACCCAAAAGTCCAGGATCGTGTAAATATATGTGATCCTGCACAGTGCAGCCGCCCTGTAACAGTAAAACTGCTATAGGGCGTTCAGCAAGTGGTTAATATTTGTCACATGAGATTCTGAATCCTCTGACTGATGCCGTTTACACATATCCGTCGGTACAGGCCTTCATATTTTTCACATGAGATAGATATAAATATATATAGCTAATGTTCTGATGGGATAGTTGGCGCACTGACCATTCTCATTTTGCAGATGAGAGTTAGATAGATGATTAGATATTCTATATATTTTTTTTTTTGTATTTTAATGTTAAAAAAAAAAAAAAAAAAAAATCCTCTTCTGATGCTGGACATTTCACACGCTTTCAAACTTTTCTTCCAATTCCAAATACTGGAATTAACTTCCTTTATTATATTCAGATAAACCTTTTAAATCCTAGACCGTGCTAGATTTAAAAAAATCCCATTTTAGATGACATGTTACTATGACTTCCCATTCTGTCCACATACCTCAAGACATATCTTCAGTGTAGAAAAACGGTTGGTGCCACCTCATCTCAAAGAGCATACGTTTTTAAAAACAGTAGACTTTTCTTTTTCAGGGGCGGACACAGCTGAATGCAAATATTGTGAAATAAATAAACCGTAGACCTAAACCAAAAAAACTGAATACTTTTACATGATCATGTAGGTTGGAATCAGCTAGGTCAGGTTTATACCTCTTGTGTGAAATATTAATTGTGGGCATTTTGTGTGATTTCCTGCAGATCGAGTACAATGAGTCAATGAAAACCTACCACAACTCACCTGCTTATCTCGCTTATATCAACGCCAAAAGTAGAGCCGAAGCCGCTCTAGAGGAAGAAAGCCGCCAGCGCCAGTCCCGCATAGACAAAGGAGAGCCTTATATGAGTATTCAACCAGCAGAAGATCCAGATGGTGAGTCAAACAGTAGTGAGGTTGATTTACTAAAACTGGAGTGCAAAGTCTGGTGCAGCTGTACATGGCAGCCAATCAGCTTCTAACTTCAGGATGTTCACTTAAGCTTTGACAAAGTCTGGAAGCTGATTGGTTTCTATGCAGAGCTACATCAGAAATTTGCGCTCTCCAGTTTTAATAAATAAACCCACATTGTGTCTTAAATGACTAAATCCAAAAACAAAAATGTATTGTGACTTACAAGTCCGTGGATGTAGATGGGCAAAATCATTCATACAGTGAATATGGAAAATACCTGATGATCGTGCCAAGCATGCAATATACCCATTGTCACCTGCGAGCTGAACTGAAAGCAAAAATGCAATGGAAGTGAACAAAGGTATTGGGCATCATTCCTGGGTGGAATGAGCACATCTACCCAGGGACAGGAAGGTTTTATTCCCAGAATTGATTGGTACTAAACGTGGGGGGAGAGGTGACGGGACGCAATGCAGCCACCACTTTTAGGAGCTGGTAAGCTACAATTCATTACATTTTTGTTTTTGGATTTAAATGACCTTTTTTTTTTAAATAGTGGAATGTCTGAACAAGGAACCTACATTTGCACACAACCATTGGATCCTTTCTGTTAAAGCGTTTCTTATAAGGGATACTACTGGTAGCAGTGGCAGGAAGAATGTACCTTGTGCCACCTGCAGATGCCATTTTGATAATTCTCAGACCAATATTTATGCGTCTAAAAAGAGTCCCTCCTGCCTCTTTATTTTTTGTTTAAAGATTATATTTTTATTCAGGAATTTTCAAAGAAAGTACAACCAGTTGCCAGAGAGAACAGGAAATATACAGTAATTATCTTATTCACAGTAATGTATAAACCTCAAGATCATTGTCGAAACAAGCATTTATAACATAAACGTAAAGTGAGCACAGTGCCTTAAAAAGATTATCTCTTGACATTTTCCACGTTTTGTCATGTTACAACCAAAAATGTAAATGTAATGTTTTGGGATTTTATGCGATAGACCAACACAAAGTGGCACATAATTGTGAAGTGGAAGGAAAATTATGGTTTTCCAAATTTTTTACAAATGTTTGAAAAGTGTGGCATTTGTATTCAGCCCCGTCACTTGGATACCCCTGACTAAAATCTAATGTAACCAATTGCCTTCAGAAGTCACCTAATTAGTAAATAGAGTCCACCTGTGTGTAATTTAATCTCAGTATAAATGCAGCTGTTCTGTGAAGCCCTCTGAGGTTTCTTAGAGAACCTTAGTGAACAAACAGCATCATGAAGGCCAGGGAACACACCAGACTGGTCAGAGATAAAGTTGTGGAGAAGTTTAAATCAGGGTTAGGTTATACAAAAAATATCCCAAGCTTTGAACCTCACAGAGCACTGTTCAATCCATCATCTGACAATGGAAAGAGTATGGCACAACTGCAAACCTACCAAGACATGGCCGTCCACCTAATCTGACAGGCCGGGGAAGGAGAGCATTAATCAGAGAAGCAGCTAAGAGGCCCATCGTAACCGTGGAGGAGCTGCAGAAATCCACAGCTCAGGTGGGGGAATCTGTCCACAGGACAACCATTAGTCGTGCACTTCACAAATCTGGCCTTTATGGAAGAGTGGCAAGAAGAAAGCCATAAGAAGTCCCATTTGCAGTTTGTGAGAAGCCATGTGGGGGACACAGCAAACATGTGGAAGAAGTTGCTTTGGTCAGATAAGACCAAAATTGAACTTTTTGGCCTAAGGCTGGGTTTACACTTGTCCGACAAACGGACTGACATTGTGAGCACAAGTCGCATGACGTCACCAAATCAATGTTTCCCTATGAGAGCCGTCTTAACTGCTCTGACACAAATCGGTCCGACTTTGAAAAAGGTTCCTGCACTACTTTGGTCCTACTTCAGCCCACTGAATATCATTGAAGTAGGATCAAAGTCGGATCCTTGTTCTAAGCATCCGACTTGGTGATTACCGCAGCAGTAAAAGGAATTTATCTCACACTGAAATTGTTTTGATTGGTCAAAGGACAAGTCACTATCTCAAAGTCGGAGCAAAATCTTATCTTGTTCGTTCAAGTGGGACAGAAGTAGGACTGATGTTGCAGGGCAAAGTAGGATCAAAAATTTGACTGTTTTTGTGTCGGATAGTGTGAACCCAGCCTTAAAGCAAATCGCTTTTTGTGGTGGAAAACTAACACTGCACATCATCCTGAACACATCACCCCCACCGTGAAACATAATGGTGGCAGCTTCATGTTGTGGGGATGCTTTTCTAAAGCAGGGACAGGAAGCTGGTCAGAGTTGATGGGAAGATAGAGCCAAATACAGGGCAATCTTAGAAAACCTGTTAGTCTGCAAAAGGCTTGAGACTGGGGCAGAGGTTCATCTTACAGCAACCCTAAACATAAAGCCAGAGCTACAATGAAATGGTTTAGAATTAGATCAAAGCATATTGATGTATTAGAATAGTTCAGACCTAAATCCAATTGAGAATCCGTGGCAAGACTTGAAAATACTCTCCATCCAATCTGACAGAGCTTGAGCTATTTTGCAAAGAAGAATGGGCAAAAATGTCCTCTCTAGATGTGCAATGCTGGTAGAGACTTCCCCAAAAAGACTTGCAGCTGTAATTGCAGTGAAAGGCGGTTCTACAAAGTATTGATTCAGGGGGGGGCTGAACACCAATGCACCCCACACTTTTCAGATTTATTTGTAAGAAAATGTTGAAAACCATTTATCATTTTCCTTCCACTTTTCAATTATGTGCAACTTTGTGTTGGTTTATCACATAAAATCCCAATAAAATATAATTACGTTTTTGGTTGTAACATTGCAATGTGGACAATTTCAAGGTGTATGAATACTTTTTCAAGGCACTGTATATGTGGCAAAAGCCAATATAAGGCCTCTTGCACACTGCAGCTTTTTTTTTCTAAAATGCAGGCCACTGTTTACAATGTGCCTGTACACATGGGCGCGTAAACAAGTACAGCGTATTAATTCAAATCTCCGCGCTTAGGATAGAAAGGGATAAACAAAAATATTTATTCTATGAGGAAGCTGCCCTGCCAAAATCCTCCAAAAAGGAGAAGTAATTGAAATTCAACACTGCGCAGATAGCGCTAACCTCTGAGTACGTCCCTAAACCTGCTAGCACAAGCCTGGGATAGAAGTCTTCTGTACAGTCTAGAGACAGTGTGGACTATTTTTTATATTTATTTATTTTTTATTTTTATTGATTTGATTTTGAACTTTTTTGCACAATTGATGAATTTGTTTGATCTTTGAATACCGTCACTACCAAATCAACCCCTAGGTGGTATATGTTGATTTTACACACAGTATATTTTTACACACATATATATATATATATATATATATATCTATCTATCTCACTGAATATATTTATTTTCACTAAACATATATCTTTTCACCGAACATATTTTTATGGATATCTTGGGTTTAGTATTTAATTAATTTTTACAATTATTTATATGATTCCATAAATACCGTAATTGAGTCACAACTTTTATTTACACTTAGTAGATTCCAAGGCACAGTCACTTTATCATTTATGTCAGCACACAAACGGTGCAACCCCGTTTTATTGAGGCACAGGTCACTTTATATACAATCTTTGTATTTTCTTTGAACACCTGCATCTTTTAGTCCCCCTAGTGGTGAGAGTGAGGGACGTACTCAGAGGTTAGCACCATCTGCCCAGTGTTGGATTTTAAGTACAGCGTATGCATCAGTAAAATAACATTTTAAAAAAACCCCACAAAAATCTGCACTTAAGGTCAGTGTTTTACGTCGGTATGAGCAAATATGCAAAAAAAAAACCCCGCACATATGAGCATAAATATTTTGAATATTCAATCTTGACTAAGGAATACATTGTACATGCAAACATGCACAACGCAAATGCCTGAGATGACATCCATAAATGCTGATGCTCAAGCATCAGTACCGCGTACAATAGGCCCTATTCCTGCTGTCTTTTAACGATCTACAGACTCTTCTTTCTCACCTCACACTGATGGGTTCTGGCATTTGCATTTGAATGGCACGTTTGTCTGATATATCTGAAAGGTTCTCTGTTCTGGTCAGAAAATATAAAAGCTGTATTTCATGATTCATCTGGGCTTCAGATGATCTTTACCCAGCATGCACATCCACCATTTTTATACAGGTAGGGTTATATCCCCTATACTGCCTATTCACTTTGCAGATAAGTAAAGGCATTTTTTAATAGGGTGGAGGCGGATGGTTTGTTGCTGTCCCCACTGGGCAGATTTACCTCTATTTGTCTGCTGACAAATGCCACCAGGACAAAGTGAAATCCAATCATTTTAAATTGTAATCGCACCAATGAGGCAAAATCCTCCCATGAAGACACTTATTTCTGGACCGGCTTATAGTCATTTTCAAGAGATTTCCTTTTTGTTGATCGATCTCCAGGACAGGAAGTAAGGAAGTCTCTGCAGGGGTACACAGGTAACAAAAACAAACTTGGTATAGGTAGGTAAAGCAAAAAAAAAAATAGCTTTTCATACACTAAATGTCATGCTTGCGTGACATTGCAATGAAACGGTATTGGACCACATTTCAAGGATAAACATAATTACAGCAAATGAACTGGTACACATATTTGCATAATGTGAATATTAATACTGAGTTATGGGAGTTGCATTGTATGTGCTGTAATGCCCCCTAGTGGTTCAAAAAGAAGTGTTCTTGATCCACTCAAGTACATTTTTTTTATTTTTTTTTATTTTTATTTTTTTTTTCCTATCTAACTGTGAAAATTCAGCAACATTAGTTTTCCACATTGCTTGTTAAGAACCATTTAACTGTAAAATGGTTAACACTTGGCTCTTGCAGCAGCCTCAAGAAATCTCACAATCCTTCATTAATGGGTGGGTTTCCACTATACAGTTCTTGGCTGGATTGGATGAAGATCATCTCCTGTTGATTGGTAGAACTTTTCGGCAAGAACCTGCATATGGAATAAACAAATGTTGCTTCTGTGTACATACAGGATTACAAACTAACCATACATAGAAAAAATGCAAAAATTGTAACACACATTTCTTACTTTTTTTTTTTTTTTTTAAAATAAGCCGATTACTTTCAAATATATCTTTAAAAAAACTAACTGTTCTTTATTGAGACTGGACACTCAAGTATATACAAATGCGAATATGTACTTCTCATGTATTTGTGTACCAAACCTTATAATTCTTTACGCTCCTGTTGAGCGTGTTGGTTGTTGTACCAATATGTTTTTAGATATCTGCCAATAAAAACAATAAAAAAAAAAAAAAAACAGCGTTATAGACAAGTAGAACAAAGATTTTTGCTTTGTCTTGCAGACTATGATGATGGATTTTCCATGAAGCACACCGCTGCTGCACGCTTCCAGAGGAATCACCGGTTAATCAGTGAGATCTTGAGTGAGAGCGTAGTGCCAGATGTGAGGTCTGTGGTCACAACGGCCAGAATGCAGGTTCTTAAGAGACAAGTCCAGTCCCTCATGGTGCATCAGGTGAGAACAATGAAAATCTGAACCCCATATTATGCCATGTTTGTGCTTCAATGCTTTTCATGGGCATGCTGGCCTTTATTGGTATGGGAAATGGTCTTTTCATGAAAGCACAAATTGATATTAGCTGTTGGATGCGGTTTTAGATTATATTTTAACCACTTCCTTACTGGGCACTTAAACCCCCCTCCTGCCCAGACCAATTTTCAGGTTTCAGCGCTGTCGCATTTTGAATGACAATTGCGCGGTCGTGCGACGTTGTACCCAAATAAAATTGATGTCCTTTTTTCCCCACAAATAGAGCTTTCTTTTGGTGGTATTTGATCACCTCTGCGGTTTTTACTTTTTTGCACTATAAACAAAACCAAGAGCGACCATTTTGAAAAAAGAACAATATTTTTTACTTTTTGCTCTAATAAATATCCAAAAATAAAAAAAAATTATTCATTGGGTTTGGCCGATTTATATTCTTCTACATATTTTTGGTAAAAATCGCAATCGGCGTTTATTGATTGGTTTGCGCAAAGGTTATCGCGTCTACAAACTATGGGAATTGATTTATGGCGTTTTTATTATTATTATTTCTCTTCCGTTCACTGACAGACACAGCCTTATGACACATGGGGTTATGCTCATCCTACTAGGAGTAGACTAGGCAAAAACAAAAGCGTAGGTTGGCCCCTCCCAGGGGGCCGTCCTCGCCTCAGCATATAATCCCCCCTGCTCTGCATAGCACATCAGTTTTCTTTTGCCTAGTGCAAGGAGTAGACCTGGTTCCCTTTGGGAGCTGCGGTCTCCTGAAAATTCATCTGATGAAGACTGCTATCAAGAAGCTGGCTGGTGGTATAGAGGATATCTAGAATCCAAATCTTTCCCCAGTCCAGCCGACACTATGCGAACGCCCTTCGGGGTGCCCACCGCATAGCGCCCTTTCCGTGCGGGCGGCCAGTGGCTAAAACCCACTAGAGCCCAGTGACTAGGTACGCCTGTCCAAGGGCCTGG
>BLSH010224585.1:411431-430650 GCA_018402905.1 Glandirana rugosa
CCCCCCCCCCCCCCCCCAAAAAAAAAAAAAAACCTGCAAAGGCATAACGAGCGCATCATTATGAAATACCTTTGAACGAAGCTGTTGCAGCGGTCTCGGCACACTAATGTGACCGGCGACATGCTTCTTCCAGGTCTGCGGCTCAGTCCAATCACAGCGTGGGCTCCAGCGCTGTAATTGGTAGAGCCACGCCGACGTCACCCCCACACATGCGCATGGGAGCCGTCATTTATTGCACACTTCGTGAAGAAACTGCCCAGCCGGGCCATTTCTTCTCTGCACATGCGCTGATGACGTCGGCACATGCAGATGTAGGGTATACGGTTTAGGAGATATTTCCTGGACCTACAGGTAAGCCTTATTGTAGGCTTCCCTGTAGTTTAAAGTGGTTGCCATGACTTGACAACCACTTTATCACTGGCAGTGTCATACAGGTGCATTTCAAAAAATTTAAATATCAAAAAGTTTATTTCAGTATTTCAATTCAAAAAGTGAAACTCGTATACAGTTGTGCTCATAAGTTTACATACCTGGCAGAAGGTTTGATTTCTTAGCCATTTTTCTGAGAATATGAATGAGAACACAAATTCTTTCACTCATGGTTTGTGTTTGGCTGAAGTTCTTTATTATGAATCCACTGTGTTTACTCTTTTTAAATCCTAATGACAACAGAAACGACCCAAATGACCCTGATCAAAAGTTTACATACCCCAGTTCTTAATACCGTGTATTGCCCCCTTTAACATCAATGACAGCTTGAAGTCTTTTGTGGTATTTGTGGATGAGGCTCTTTATCTTCTCAGATGGTAAAGCTGCCCATTCCTCTTGGCAAAAAGCCTCCAGTTCCTGGAAATTCTTGGGCTGTCTTGCATGAACTGCACGTTTGAGATCTCCCCAGAGTGGCTCTATGATATTGAGGGCAAAGAGACTGAGATGGCCACTCCAGAACCTTCACTTTATTCTGCTGTAGCCAATGGCAGGTCGACTTGGCCTTGTGTTTTGGATCATTGTCATGTTGGAATGTCCAAGTACATCCCATGCCCAGCTTTCTGGCCGATGAATGCAAATGTTCCTCCAGTATTTTTTGATAACATACTGCATTCATCTGGCCATCAATTTTGACCAAATTTTCTGTGCCTTTGTAGCTCACACATCCCCAAAACATCAGCGATCTACCTCCGTGTTTCACAGGCTTTGTGGACTCCTCCAAATGTAGAGTTTATGGTTGTGGCCAAAAAACGAAATTTTGGTCTCTTCGCTCCAAATGATTTTGTGCCAGAAGCTTTGAGGCTTCTCTCTGTGCTATTGGGCTGCAGCCCATCTTTCTTCAAGCGCCTCCTTATTGTGCATCTTGAAACAGCCACACCACATGTTTTCAGAGAGTCTTGTATTTCACCTGAAGTTATTTGTGGTTTTTTCTTTTGCATCCCGAACAATTTTCCTGGCAGTTGCAGCTGAAATTTTAGTTGGTCTACCTGACCATGATTTGGTTTCAACTGAACCCCCTCATTTTCCACTTCTTGATTAGAGTTTGAACACTGCTGATTGGCATTCTCAATTCCTTGGATATCTTTTTATATCCCTTTCCTGTTTTATACAGTTCAACTACCTTTTCCCCACAAGATCCTTTGACAATTCTTTTGCTTTCCTCATGACTCAGAATCCAGAAATGTCAGTACAGCACTGGATGAATGATGCAATGGTCTGTCAGGAGTCCAGAAACTCATTGACCTTTTATACACACACACACACACTCTACAAGCAAACCGATCACAGGTGAGGATGGTTACCTTTAATAGCCATTCAAACCCGTTTGTGCCAACTTTTGTGCATTTTATCAGGCCAAAATCACCAGGGTATGTAAACTTTTGATCAGGGTCATTTGGGTAGTTTCCGTTGTCATTATGATTTAAAAAGAGTAAACACAGTTGATTGATAAATGGCTTCAGCCAAACACTAAGCATGAGTGAAAAATGTTTTTGTGTTATTCATATTCTCTGAAAAATGGCCAAGAAATCATAAATTCTGCCAGGGTATGTAAACTTATGAGCACAACTGTATTTTATAGATTCATTACACACAGAGATCATATTTCAAGCATTTCTTTATTTTAAAGGAGTTGTAAACCCTTGAGGTTTTTCACCTTAATGCATTCTATGCATTAAGGTGAAAAACCACCTGTACTGCAGCTCCCCCTCAGAGCCCCCCTTTTTCTTACCTGAGCCAGATTGTTCCAGCGACAGAGACGAGCACACCCGCTCCAGCCGGTGTCTTGGGTCCTCATTGGATAGATTGAGAGCAGTAGGATCCATTAGGTCCCGCTGCTGTCAATCAAATCCAATGACCCTGGTGCTGAGCCAAGTCCTGCTGTCTGTGTCAATGGATGCAGCAGCAGGACATGGGAGCGCGCCCGCATGAGTGCCCCGAGGGAGAGCGGCTCTCCAACGAGGCACTCGAGAAGAGGAGGAGCCAGGAGCAGCACCCCTGTGGGACCCCAGAAGAGGATCAGGGTCACTGTGCAAAACCAACTGCACAGAGGAGGCAAGTATGACATGTATGTTTGGTTTTTTTTTTAAACCTTTACATATCTTTTTGATTTTGATGATTAAGTCTTACAGCTGGTAAAAACCCCAAATTTAGCATCTCAGAAATTAGAATATTGTGAAAACGTTAAATATTGTAGACTCGTGGTGTTACTCTAATCAGCTAATTAACACAACACCTGTAAAGGTTTCCTGAGCCTTTACATCGTCTCTCAGTCTATTTCAGTAGGTTACACAGTCACGGGAAGCAGCAAAAAATTCCTAAAGCGCTTCGATCCACAAACTTTCATGATAAATTAGACAATGATCAGCATTGCTGTGAGTGTTGACCACACATGGCCCATCGAAAGTACAGTATATTGCAGATAAAATTGACGACAATTGGTTCACCAAGTTATTGAAATGCTGACCAATCACAGTGCCAAAGGAGTGCACACATAGCAGCTGACCTTAATCCACACAAGAATGGATCGAGATGTCTGGGGAGAGATATAGGCTGAGGAAGAGCTGCACGATTCTGGCCAAAATGAGAATCTTTTTTTTTTTTTGCTCAGAATAAAGATCACGATTCTCACAGCGTAACAGCTTACATATACTAAAAATTGGGCTAACGGCACTGTTTAGTTTTTTGAAAGTGGCATTTTTCCCCAAAAAAATCTAAGTTCTAAGTAATTTTCTAGCCGAAAATACTGGATTTTTACTTGTAAGCAACACGTCAGAAAAGTAGTCTTTAAATGGTTAAACTAAACTCTTCTATACATGGGAGTTCATTCCTTTAATAACTAGAAACATTGCATCTCTTTGCTTCTTTTATCATCAATGATCTCAGACTTGGCTCTCTGCCCAGACTTGGCAGTCTGCCCAGATAGGAGAGACTCAAGTCATTCTGACTTGGAAAAAGGTTTTTGGAGAGACTTCAGGCGACTTGCATTGAATTCTATTACAGTCAAGTCACACTGAGTCGCTCCGCAAGTTGGACTCCATTAACTGCACTGAAAATCGCGGTAATGCATGATGGAGATCGTAGCGGGGGTGAATCGAGTTTGCGATTCTATCACGATTAATCATGCAGCTCTAGGCTGAGGTATCTGTCAGCGCCCTGAACCGGCCTCTGGCGATGATGTAAGTTGCCAAGTCTTCCCGAAAACCGCTGTTGTGACGCACACCTCATGGCATCTGGATAGCAGGCCTGGTCAGCATTTCAATAATTTGTTGAATCAATTATTGTCATTTTTATCTGCAATAAACTTTCAATTGGCAATGTGTGGTCAACACTCACAGCAATGCTGATTGTCAAATTTATCATGAAGGTTTGTGGATCGAATCACTTTAGGAATTTTTTGCTGCTTTACACTCTCCCAGGAGTTTTTCCAGCAGCTAAGATCCACAACACAGACCCAAATCTCTCTGGATGTCAATTGTTGCACTTCAGGAGGCGCCTGATTTCTTGTTGCACAATCACGGGGGAAGACTGCTGACTTGACAGTTGTCCAGAAGACAGTCATTGACACCCTCCACAAAGAGGCTAAGTCACAAAAGGTCATTGCTAAAGAAACTGGCTGTTCACAGTGCTGTATCCAAGCATTTACTGGACAGTTGATCTGAAGTAAAAAGTGTAGTAGAAAAAGATGCACAAGCAACAGAGATAACCGCAGCATTGTGAAGCAAATGCCATTCTAGAATTTGGGGGAGATTCACAAGGAGTGGATTATTGATGGCATCAGCGTTTCAAGAGCTACCACACCCAGACGTATCCAGGACATGGGCTACAATTTTCGCATACCTTGTGCCAAGCCATTCCTGAACAGGAGACCACGTCGGAAGCGTCTTACCTGGGCTAAGGAGAAAAAGGATTGGACCTGCTTAGTGGTCCAAAGTCCTCTTTATTTTGGATGAAAGTAAATTTTGCATTTCTTTTGGAAATCAAGGTCCCAGAGTCTGGAGGAAGAGTGGAGAGGCACAGAATCCAAGTTGCATGAGGTCCAGTGTGACGTTTCCACAGTCAGTGGTGATTTGAGGAGCCATGTCATCTGCTGGTGTTGGTCCACTGTGCTTTATCAAGTCCAAAGTCGGCGCAGCCCTCTACCAGGAAAATCTAGAGCACTTCATGCTTCCCTCTGCTGACCAGCTTTATGAAGATGCTAATTCCATTTTTCAGCAGTACTGGGCACCTGCCCACACTGCCAAAAGTACCAATACACTGGTTTAATGATCATGGTATCACTGTGGCTTGATTGGCCAGCAAATTCGCCTGACCTAAACCCCATAGAGAATCTGTGGGGTATTGTCAAGAGGAAGATAAGATCCCAGACCAAACCATGCATATGAGCTGAAAGCTGCTATTAAAGCAACCTGGGCTTCCATAACACCTTAGCAGTGCCACAGGCTAATCGCCTCCGTGCCACGCCGTATTGAGGTAGCAATTAATTTAAAAAGGGGCCCCAAGTATTGAGTGCATACTATACTGTACATTGACATATGTTTCAGTAAGACATTTCTGTATTAAAAATCATTTTTTTTATTGGTTTTCTGTAATCTAATTTTCTGAGATACAGACTTTTGGGTTTTCACTAGCTTTAAGCCATAATCAAAATTAAAAGAAAGAAGTGCTTGAAATATAATAGGAGTTTCACTTTTTGAATTGGATTACTGAAATTAACTTTTTGAGGATTAACCAATTTTTTGAGATGTGCCTGTCAGTATGGTGGTAGGCTTTAACGCCACGCTGCCATATATCTATGCATACAGCTGGTGTCTCTTGTTTGGGCTGGGGGTGCAGTCACTTAGATCCAGTGACCACATTGTTACCGACAGCTGAGTCATTGCTTACTATTAGGACCTGGGAATGTGATCCTGATCACGCACAGTCATGGCCTAGCCGCCTCCACCTCCCTACATTAAGCCACTGATTGATGTTGTGTTAGGGCCCTTTCACACGGGTGTTCTGTTTTTTTGTTCAGTTCCGTCACAATTTTTTTTTGAAAAAAAAAAAAAAGCGTACAGATGTCAATTTTTGCATCGGTTTTTATGTCCATTTTTACAAAAAAAAAGTGACTGAACTAAACTAAGACTCAACGTGTTTTTGGGTGAAAAACAAATGTAAGCAGATCATCCGCTAACATCTATTTTTTGTTCGTTCCAATTTTTTACAGAAGAAAAATAGGGTTTTCTTCCGTCTTAAAAAACGGAACTTAAAGGAGATGGATGTCAGTGGATCATCCGCTAGCCCATAGAGATACAGGTATATCAGTTTTTTATCTGCCAATGGATGGAGGAAAAACGGACAAACAGAATGCCTGTGTGAAAGGGGCGTTAGGGGAGACCCATCTGTTACAATGAAAGTAACACTGCTGTAGGCTGAAAATGGTTCAAATTCATTATTTCATAACCCTGGGCTCAAATTCTAAACTTAATTTTTATGTTCCCTCTGATATAATCTTTGCTGCAAACAATGAACGCAGTGCCAGGCAGTACTGTGGTGTAGCTGGTCTAACCAAAAGCCTTATTGCACTGACTTCCATTCCCTTTCAGGAAATATTCTTGGCTCTTTAGATAAAAGAAGTTATTCATTTGATATGGATATATTATCATTTGCACCAACCCTTAGTTTGGCCAAACCTTACTTAACAACATAAACAGTACTAAAGAAAATCATGTTGCAGTTGTACAGGGGCGTGGGATATGAGGCAAAATGGTTATATTAGCGTATAATAGGATACATAGATTCTTGAACTCTGGGCACTCTTGCTATTTGAAACTTGCAGGTGTGCCTAAATGTTATAGATGCACTTCCAGGTTTGTAATGCATACCTGATCCACCTGCTGGGTACTGTGGTTCCTCCGACTGAACCCCTACACCACTTAAACCGCATCCAATTCGCAGGACACTTGAAAACACATTGTTTTCAATATGTCCGGTGCATTCGTTTTTTGTGCAATGCGGTGCGAATTTCCAGCCCGTTGTGTTAAATGGAAGCGCATCTAACATGGAGAAGCACTCCACACTGAACGGGGATATTTTCCCCTGCTCATGGCCCCTCCCCCTCCCTCCCCCTGCAGCGCTGTGGGAACGAACAGGAGCCGCCGAAAGTCGGCTCCGCCCCTTCCTGGCACCGGACTGGTGTGAATCCAGCCTTAAATGTGGTACTGACCAAGGAGCTAATTGGAACAACCTTAGCACCCAACAGCGAACACGCTATTTGACATGTCCAGGTGAAATTGCAACAAATCACCAGCCAGAAAGGCAAGTATTTAAAGGAGAAGTCCAGCCAAAGCTCGTTTGGTTGTACTTTTATGGATCACAAGAGTGTAAATCGTTTTGCACTCCTGTGACCCATTTTCAGCAGAGAGCATGCTGATGTCACCAATGTCTGTCCACCCTTCTCAGCCGCTGAGAGCCTGAGACGGCCGTTCCGCCCCTCCACATCCCAGCGCTCCAGTGAGCGAGGAGGGAGATGAGCAGAGAGCTCTGACTGACAGTCTGCAGGTCTTTGCTCACGGAGCTTTGAAAACCGAGTGATCGGCTGTGTTCGATCACTCTGTTCTCAGTGTAGAGGCGCCAACTGTTTTAACCTATTCTATTACGGAATGGCTGTGTGCTGTTTTTGTGACAGACAACAGCATTGCTTTAAAGCAGATGTCTGTGTGTGCGGCTAGTATTACCAGTCTTCCATGTACAGGCGGTCTCCTAGTTACAAATGGAGGAAGACAGGAAATCTACCCCTAGGAAGGGAAATCCACTCCTGTAAGAAAAAGGTGTCTCCACCGATGCTTTATCACCAATCCTTGTTTCCACAACAACCCAAAATGTTCAAAATCCAATTATCATTGAGACAGGAAGTGAGGTGAAATCTTCTGAACAGAAACATAGACCGCAAAACAAACATTACAGGGGCGTTGGCCCTTCCCTATTCTATCCAAAAAGCTTATAAATCATGTTTTGGCTGAAGCTACCCTTTTTTGCCACTTACAAACAAATTCAACTTAAGAACAAACCTACAGTCCCGATCTTGTTTGTAAGAAGCTCCCCAGCCCCCCCAAATACTTATCTGAGCCCAATCTCGATCCAGTGATGTGCATGAGAGCAGCTGCTCTAGGGCTGTCTGCCTCATCATTGGCTCAGAGACCGCAGCGGTAGCCGCTGGGTGCATGAGTGCCCTCATAACAAACTGCTTTCTATGGGGGCACTCAGTGAGAGGGAGGAGACAGGGGTGCCAGCGAGGGACCCAAGAAGAGGAGTATCGGTGCTGCTCTGTGGAAAACCATTGCACAGAGCAGGTAAGTGTAACATTACTGAACTAAGCCTCTAGGCCCCATTCACACATGAGCGATTATGAGCTTGAAGCTCAAAAATGTTGGAGGAAAAAAAAAAAATAATCAATTATTCCCTATGGAGACGGTTCACATCTCCACTCCAAGTCACCCGAAGCTCAAACAAGTTCTGGAGCTTTTTTTTGTTGTGCAAATCGGGCAGATTTAGGCGCGTCTACCTCCATAGAAATGAATGGAAATGCCCCATTTGCCCCCCTTTTTTTTTTTTGTGTGATTTTCTGCTCAAAGTAAAAAAAATTGTAATACATGAATAAATGTAAAATCATAAATAAAATGACTGAATAATATGCAATGCATTAATAAATAATTAACCTCTAACCTTAAAAAATATTAAAATTATTAATAAAATAACAAACACCCAAACTTGAACAAAAAAATACATTATTCATTTTTTGTTAGTGTTTAGTTTTATTTTTTTAAGGGGTAAGGGTTAATTATTTGTTACATTGTATTTTACATTTATTATTTGTATTATAATATAAATAATGAATAATAATAATAAAGGAAGAAATAAAAGCTGAAATACCTAGCAACAAATGATGCAACAGATAATAGTTTTCTCTATTGGCTAATAAAAAAAAAAGCTAAAGCCCAAAACCGCTATGTTCAGGTGTGAATGCAGCCTAAGTATCATACTGCAGGCCACTGCAGGTTTATTGCATACATTCAGAAGACTAGCAACTGGGATGGGGGACTGTTAATATGAAACCTGGAAAGTAAAGTCTGTATACTGAAGGGAACAGCTCGCTTCTGACATGGATACTGGGAATGACTGTATAGTGAGGGATCAATGTGTGTTTGGGGAGGTTTAGAACTGGTGCAACCTGCTCAGTTCAAGGTTAATAGGAGTGTGAAAAAAAATGCAATTTGGACCTGCCTGCCTAATATAGAACTTGCATTTCCTATTTTCAGAGGACACCCCGTCTTTGCCTCCTGCAGAAGAAACTAGTGAGAGCCAGCAGAATGGAGAGGAAGGGACATCCACTCCAGAGGACAAGGAGAGTGGACAGGAGGCTGTGGACAGTACTCTGGATGAAGGAACTAGTGACAGTAATACCGGATCTGAGAGCAACAGTGGAACTGTGGAAGAGCCAGCTGTGGATCCGACCACAGAGGAGGGGGAGCGGAAGGAATGAGCATCTTTCTACAGTTTTCCACATGACCCAAACCTTGGTTAGACAGCAATCCAAGTCATTCCTAAATTTATAAAACAGTGACTTAAAAGAGAATGCTACAAGAAAGGTTGGATTGGATAATACCTGCAAGTCTGTTATGTTTTTTGTTTTCCTGTAACATCCTAATTGGCATAGCTGCAAATGTACGAGAGGATCACCAACGATTGTTCCACTTGATTTGAATAACCTTATTGGACCCATCCAAACCCAGTGCTACAAACGGCACACCTGACGGATCAGTAAACATTTCTATACAGTAATTAGAAATAGATTTTTGTTGGTAGGGAGATATGCAATTCTCTAAATGAGATTGAACTGCAGCCATCCTTTTGCAGGTACTTGTCTATACCCCTTTTTTGTCTGCCCCCTTTGTTTTAGGGATAAAACTGACAGCAGTCTGAGGTTTTACCCGGAACTGTACACACAAACATGCCAGTCAGTACTAGATCTGTTTTGAAGTCACATTCGCTTCTCAGTATAGGTCATTTTAACTCCTCGGACATCGCTTAAGTTACATTTTAAAGGGAATGTGTCGTGAGGGAAAATGTAATCTGCCGCTTTGAAAATGCAAGACTTTTTTCGCCATCTTGGAATTCAGTACTTCCTGGACCATTGGGCTGTGAGAAGTATCCAGCAAGCAACGACATTGTGAAGTCAGTATTGCTGCTGTGTATACTTGCTCTGGGTCAAAGTGCTAAAGCCAAGACAGCCAGTCACATAGCATTTCCAAAGCATGGTCAGCATGATAGCCTACATATCTGTCATGACAGGTATCCTTTAAAGTCCCCTCCATCCAGTTCTGCAGTTTTGTAGCTGAATGTCCTCCACACAATTCTTAATGTTTTTGTGATGACCGTGTACAAGGGTGTATTTTTTTTATTTTTTAATACCTGAAGATCGAATAAAGAGTGAATCCTCTTTCTTGTGTTTTGACTTTCATTTGTAAACTGATGCTCCCCCTTTTAAGATAAAACACTGCCGCTGTAAGTTACTGGTTCATCAGTTGGACACAACTGGAGATAAGGCCTTACCACAGCTTGGAGAATAATTCCAGTTTCAGGCGGTCCCCGGGTTACAAACAAGATGGGGTCTGTAGGTTTGTTCTTAAGTTGAATTTGTAAGTCGGAACAGGTACATTTTGTTTAAGTGTAGCGCCAGCCAAAAAATATATTTTTAAGTTTTTTGGATAGCATAGGGAAGGGTTATCACCCCTGTAATGTTTGTTTTGCTGTATGTGCTTCTGTTTAGAAGATTTCACCTCACTTTCTGTCCCAATGATAATTGGATTTTGAAAATTTTGAGTAGTTGTGGAGACAAGGATTGGTGATGAAGCTTTAGTGAAGACACCTTTTTCCCATAATAACTCTTGCAGGAGTGAATTTCCCTTCCTAGGTAGATTTCCTCTCACTTCCTGTTGCCTCCCTCCGTTTGTAACTAGGGGACCTCCTGTATGGATATTTCATACACAGTTACATTGGTGCAGCTTGGTCCAGTCTATGTATATACCATACCTGGCCGATCCCGCTGGAAATCACTGAAGTAAATACCACTACTCCAGTGATCTCTGCTTGCTTTGGGGTCTCAAGTTGAACGGCTGTCCTGCAAAATTAAGAGGAGGTCAGATGTTTGCCACAGGCACCATTCAGAAATGCTTTACATTTTGTGATTGAATGCAAATTGTTTTCTGATTGAACAAGATGGAGAGCCTGACCTCCCCCACCATACCTCTTTCAATCAGAGATCGCTTCGCATTTGTAAAGCATTGTCTAAATGGTCAACCTCCTGTATTCAAAATGTGGCAGGGCAGCCGCTCAGTGCACGGCCCCCACAAGCAAGTTAGGACCTCTGGAGTAATGGTGTCTTTGGTGTTTCCCATTTTCCAGAACCATCGGACAGGTATGGTGTATACATAGTTATATTGATCCGAGCTGGGCCAATGCAACTATGTATAGAAAATTCATACCTGGAATTCTTAAAAAGGAAAAAAAAAGCACTGCAAGAGCCTATATATTGCACCTGGGAGGCCCTGATTCCAGTTGCAATGCTCTGCAGGCCTGAACACACATATTTTTATGTTAATATTGATGGCACGGTGGACTATGTCTTAAGACGAGGGTGCTCAAACTTTTGAAGAGCGAGGGCTATTTAAGTGATTTGGTAACTGGTCACAGGCCACAAACTACAGGGTTTTACCGCCCCCCAAACCTCACATGTAAACAAGCCCTTACTGTCCTGAGCCCCCTATTGGGCTGCTTTCACATCAACGCCCTGCAGTTTAACCTCTTCTATGGGTCTAGACTTATATGACATCTTGCAGGTGTGTGGTACACTTTCTGAAAGCGCACCAAAACTCCCACGGCCAACCCACCCGTTACCATTTTCAAGTGACAACAACTGATGCAGCTAAATAGCTGCTTGGCTGTTGTCACAAGCAGCGGGAGAGGATGACCCCCAACCCCCCCCCCCCAGGCTTCCCATTGCACCGGGAGACCCTAGCGACCAGCCGGCCAACTACAAGAAACGTCTGACCTCTGATTGCCAACAAGGGTTTTGCCACCAAGTATTAAGCCATGTTATGTGAAGGGGTCAAATACTTATTTCACTCATTAACCACTTAAGGCCTGGAAATATTTACCCCCTTCATGACAAGGCCATTTTTTTGCGATCCGGTACTGCATTGCTTTAACTGACAATTGCACGGTCGTGCGACGTTGTACCCAAACAAAATTGAGATGTCCTTTCTTTTCCCACAAACAGGGCTTTCTTTTGGTATTTGATCACCGCTGCAGTTTTTATCTTTTGCGCTATAAACAAAGTTATAATTTTGTAAAAAGAAAAAATGTATATATTTTTTTTTTTTTTGACTTTCTGCTATAATACATATCCAAAAAAAAAATGTATTCATCAGTTTAGGCCAATATGTATTCTGCTAGATATTTTTGGTAAAAAAAGAATAGCGGTAGGCGTGTATTGATTTGCGCAAAAATTATCGCGTCTACAAACTATGAGATAGATTTAGGCTCCTTTCACACAAGCGGATCGTTTAGGTCCGCCTGTCAGTTTTTCAGGCAGACCTGAACGGACGCTCCATTGTCCTCTATGGAGCGACGGATGTCTGCTGACATCCAATCCGCTCCGATCCGCTAAATAGACTGATGGAAACCCTATTTTCCATCCGTCTGGCGGACTGGATGAACACGGACAGACTGTCCGTGTTCATCCGATCCTCCATAGAGGAGAATGGAGCTGTGTCATCCGGCGACTCAGCGGGGATAAACGGATGGATCCCCGCTGAGCAGCAGAGCCCGTCAAAACGGCTCTGCTAGTGTGAAAGAGCCCTTAGGGAGTTTCATTTTTTATTTTTTTTTTTTGTCGTTTTTACTGGTAATGGCGCGACCTGTGACTTTTAACGCTATTGTGGCAGACAAATCTGACCCCAAATACCACTTTTTAGGGACCAGTGACATTCTTACATTGATCAGTACTATAACATAGCACTGATCAATATAAAAATGACACTGGCAGGCAAGGGGTTAACACTAGGGGGTGAACAAGGGGTTAAGTGAGTTTCCTGGATGTGTTCTAACTGTAGGGGGAGGAGTGGGCTCACTGGGACATGACATGGCAGAGATCTTCTGTTCCCAGTCAATGGGAACAGCGATCTCGGTCACCTGGCAGAATGGGGATCTGCCTTGTTTACATAGGCAGATCTCCGTTCTGCCTCTGTACACTGCGATTGCGGGTCGCCGGCGGATATCGAGATGCTATACCATATGCACGAACCGATGTACAATGACAGTGATTCACGCTATCCGATCACCTTGCCGCAGTATAACTGCGGTGGGTGGTCAGTAAGTGGTTAAAATGCAAATCAATTTAACTTTTTTGAAATGCGTTTTTCTGGATATTTTTTTTTTGTTCTGTCTCTCACTGTTAAAATATACCTACCATTAAAATTATAGTCTGTTCCTTTGTCAGTGGGCAAACGCACAAAATCAGCAGGGGATCAAATACTTTTTCTCTTGCGTTCACTGACAGACGCAGCCCTTCTTATGACACGTGGGTTTATGCTCATCTTACTAAGAGTAGACTAGGCAAAGAAAAAAACAAAAGTATAGGCTGGCCCCTCCCAGGAGGCCGCATTCACCTTAGCATATAATCCCCCTGCTGGACAATAGCATATCAGTTTTATTTGCCTAGTGCAAGGAGTTAGACCTGGTTCCCTATGGGATCTGCGTCGTTCTGATGGTTTTTACCTGATGAAGACTGCTATCAAGAAGCCGGCTGGTGGCATAGAGGATACCTAGACATCCAAAACTTTCCCCAGTCCGGTTAACGTCTGTGCGAGCTACCCTTAGCCTTGTCGGGGTCACGCCGCTTAGTGCCCGTTCTGTGCGGGCGGCCAGTGGCTGATCCCACTTGTGCCCAGTGATTGGTTTGTTCCTGTCCAGTGGCCTGGCCAGCAGCATCCCTCTCTGTGGGGAGGAAAGTCTGCTCCGGGTGGCTACCCGCTGCGCCCATCACATTGGTGAGTGGACCCCTCTTCCGTCCCAGGGGCACGGAGAGTGGGCACCTTGGCAGTGTCTGAGGTAGCCGGCTGGTGGGGGCTTATTGGTGGGGACACCATCTGGGGTTGTCATCCCCATCCCCCGCGGTAACGCACCCCGCGCTGACCGTTTGGGCATTACATGTGGCGATCCGCCGCCATTTCGCGAGGGGATCACCGTTCTTTCACCGCTACCGCGCCATTTTGCCGTGGATCGGCATGTTCTTGATGGCAGCGGCCATTTTTCTGTAGCCCATGCTTGTTTTCAGCCTGTCCTCTGGCGGCCCCCAGTGGTTTTTTCCGGTAGTGCGGGGAAGTTGTAAAAACGTGTTGCAGGCACCTGGCACTTCCTCTTTCGTTTTGGACAGCGTGGCTGACAGATGCGGCGGTGCAGGCTCTTGAAATGGAGTTTTTTTCTTCATTGCTCATTCTGGTCACAGCGCTGAAGCATTTTACAAAAACAGCAAGTAAAGCTGGCTCTCCCTGGGTGCTGGTAGCGGTGGGTGCAATCCTCCCGGGTCTCCCTGGCTGATTGGTGGGGTAGAGGTGGGGGTGCCGGAGGTCTGTGATGTCACAGGCCGGCGATGCTATGGCAGGGGTACCTGCGGGGCCTTCCAAGGAGGAGCCAGTCGAGCAACAATCCACGCTGGGGTCCCTGGTTTCTTTGGAACAGCTGAGGGCAGTATTTGGTGAATTCTTTCCCTGGGTGGGTTCGGACCCGACTCCGGGGGGACCCAAAAAGCGTCCGCCCCCCCCCCCCCCCCTCATTCCTCGGGGGATGATTCGGAACCAGAGGTCGCCTCGGTGGTCACGGGAACCCCCGTGGAGCTATCAGAGGGTGAATTGATACCCTCAGACGGTGAAGATGATCAGGGGGTCTCATTATCGCGCGATAAGGCGATGGTGGCTGCTCTGATCACTAATATTCGCGAGTCCATGCGGCTTGACCATGCAGGGGAGTCGCAAGAGTCCTTATGTTTGTGGGTCACTTAAGCCCCCTAGGTCCCCCAGGGCCTACCTTTTTATGATCAGTTTTTTGAGCAGACGGTGTTCAAGGAATGGCTGCAGCCGCAAAATTCCTTTGCTTTGCCAAAACGCTTTGCTGTTCGTTACCCTTTTGAGGATAGTTTTACTAAGAGGTGGGCTTCCCCAACAGTGGACCCACCGGTGGCCCGTCTGAATAAGGCAACGACCATTCCCTTGGAGGGGTCTCCGTCTTTTAAAGAGGCGGCTGATCGCCACACGGAGGCAGTGTCTAAGGCACTGTTCTTGTTGGCTGGGTCAGCCATGCGTCCAGCTCTGGCATCTGCTATGGTGGCGCAATCTCTTCTCGAGTGCGCTACCGCATTGCACACCGGTTTGACTTGTGAGTGTACGTGGGCTTGGGTGCAACGAGCACAACACTTGGAGGAGGGTCTCTGCTACCTGTGTGATACTGCGTTGGACCTGCTTCCCATGCTGTCAAAAATGTCTGTTTTTGCAGTTATTATCAGGCGGGTGCTGTGGCTCCGCTCTTGGTCGGGCGACCAGGTGTCGAAGAAAGCTCTTATGGATCTCCCCTTTTAGGAAGGGTGTCTGGCCCACAATTGGATGAAATCATTAAGGATTTCACGGGAGGGAAGAGTACTTTCCTTCCGGAGCCAAAACGGCGGGATTTTCGCCGTAGGCAGGGCCCTGTTTCTTCGGGTCAGAAGAAGTTTTTTTCGTGCGCCCGGCTCAGTGGGTAGGGGCTTCAAGTCCGGTAAGGCTCCCGCTGGGCCCGGTAAAAGGCCCTGGCAACGTAAGTCTGAAAAGATGGAGGATAAGTCCACCTCCGCATGATGGGTTGCCCCCGCCCCACTCGCGGGTGGGGGGGGCCGGTTACTGGGGTTTGCAGACAGATGGACTGCCAGCATCACCTATCGGTGGGTGCTGAAGTTGGTGTCCTCCGGGTACAGGATAGAGTTCAACTCTCTACCCCCAGAAAGGTTCTTCCCTTGAAAACTAAGACTCCCTCAGGGGCATCGGGAGGCGCTACTAGGCGCCGTTCGGGCCCTTGCCGAACAAGGGGTGTTTGTACCGGTACCCACAATGGAAAAGTTTCACGGTTTTTACTCAAACCTTTTTGTGGTGCCCAAAAAGGGTGGTGTTAGGCCAGTTCTGGGCCTAAAAGCACTAAACTGCTTTGTAAAAGCAAGGAAGTTCAGGATGGAGTCCATCCGCTCGGTCGTGGCCGCCCTGCACCAAGGGGAATTCATGACGTCCCTGGATATCAAGGACGCGTATCTCCACGTTCCAGTTTGTCACAGACACCAGCGTTTTGGCCCCGATGCTGGCGCTGTTGAGACAGAGGGGTATCGCGGTGGTAGCGTACCTCGGCGATTTAGAGCAGAGTTTGCTGCAGCTCTGGAGGAGAACGTGATAATCACGGTGTCCACGTTAAAAGAATTCAGTTGGTTGATCAACCTGCAGAAGTCGACGTTGACTCCATCCTGTCGTCTGGAATACCTGGGTCTGATTCTGGACACGGTGCAGGCGAAGGTGTTTTTAACCTCCGGACAAGCTGCCGACACTACAGGCAGCAGTGCGAACCCTGTTGTCCCGCCAGTTGTCCTCCTTACGGTTCTGTATGCAGGTGTTGGGGCTCATGGTGTCTGCTTTCGAAGCAATACCTTACGCCCAGAGTCACTCTCTGCTCCTGCAGAAGGCGATTTTGTCGCAATGTGACAAATCTCCTCTATCCCTAGACAGACTGATCAGGTTGGATCATCAGACCTGAGGATCCTTGATTTGGTGGATTCGGGCTCCAGCCCTGAAGTTGGGAAAATGTTTCCTCCCCCTCAATTGGTACACCAAATTCAACTGGATTGGTCGTCGTGGGCCAGTTGAATGGCCCCCAAGGTCTCCCGATCTGACCCCCTTAGACTTTTATCTTTGGGGTCATCTGAAGGCAATTGTCTATGCTGTGAAGATACGAGATGTGCAGCACCTGAAACTATGGATACTGGAAGCCTGTGCTAGCATTTCTCCTGCGGTGTTGCTATCAGTGTGTGAAGAGTGGGAGAAGAGGGTTGCATTGACAATCCAACACAATGGGCAGCACATTGAACACATTTTATAAGTGGTCAGAAACTTGTAAATAACTCACGAAAGAATAAAGTTACGTTAAAACCAAGCCCACCATTGTTTTTCTTGTGAAATTCCCAATAAGTTTGATGTCACATGACCCTCTTCCTATTGAAAAAACAAAAGTTGGATTCAAAATGGCTGACTTCAAAATGGCCGCCATGGTCACCACCCATCTTGAAAAGTTTCCCCCCCTCGCATATACTAATGAGCCACAAATAGGAAGTTAATATCACCAACCATTCCCATTTTATTAAGGTGTATCCATATAAATGGCCCACCCTGTACATTCTTTGGATGTGGTGAGGGCCTTGCGGGTGTATTTGAATTCTACAGCTTCTTTTCGGAAGTCCGACTCATTATTTGTGCTGACGGAGGGTTCGCACAAAGGCATGGCGGCCTCGTCGGCTACCATTCCTTGTTGGATCAGGAAGACCGTGACTCATGCATATGAGGTTCGGGGCAAGGTTCCCCCTTTTCCAGTCACGGCTCATTCCACCAGGGCAGTAAGTACTTCCTGGGCCTTTAGACACCAGGCCTCGGTGTCTCAGATGTGCAAAGCGGCTACTTCGACCTCCGTGCACACGTTTACTAAGTTTTACAAGGTTGATGTTTCAGCATCTGCGGATGCTGCTTTTGGCCACAAAGATTTACAGGCGGAAGTGTGGGTGCGACTGGCGCCTTCTGAGAGGGTTTTGTTGGGTACAGTTGTTGTAGTTTGCCCACCCCTCTTGATTGGCACAGCTTTGGGACATCCCCACGTGTCATAAGAAGGACTGCGTCTGTCAGTGAACGTAAGCGAAAAAGTGATTTTATTAAAAACTTACCGTAAAATCCTTTTCTCTGATTTCACTGACAGACACAGCACCCACCCCTCTGTGTTGAGTTTGTACGGCTTGTTACGAACTGATATGCTATTGTCCAGCAGGGGGTTTATTGCTAAGGTGAGGACAGCCTCCTGGGAGGGGCCAGCCTATACTTTTGTTTTTTTCTTTGCCTAGTCTACTCCTAGTAAGATGAGCATAAACCCATGTGTCATAAGAAGAGCTGCGTCTGTCAGTGAACTCAGAGAAAAGGATTTTACGGTAAGTTATAATAAAATCCCTTTTTTCCCTCACTGCATATAACATTGTATATATCAAAATATTTGATTTTATTTTAGTAAACAAATTTGATCATTCTCCTAAGGCTCCATGCACGCTGTATCTTTTTTTTTTAACAGCCCAAAAACACCACTATGTTATCTTATGTGTCCATGCACGTTAATTGTCGTTTATCAGCAGTGGCATTTTTGGGCTTGTTATCTGAACGCCCTGAATTGGCTTTCAAAAGTCGTTCTTTTGACCACAAAAAACGCCGGACGCCGCTAAATGCTCATAAAAGCCGGTAAACGGCTGTTTATCGGCGTCCAGCGTTTTTTGCAGTCAATGGAAGCAAATGAAGAAAAAAAAAAAGCCGGTAAACGCTGCAAAAGAACGTTTTGTAAGCAGCGTCTCCTGCCCGACGCCGGGAGAGCCCAGATAGCATCCAGTAACCGTGGAGCCTAAAACCCACATACATAAACTAAAAATATCCCAAATAAATAAACTAGTGTACAATGCACATCAATTTCATAAATATCCTCATTGCAACTCCCATATATTTTGATGCATCTTGTGCTATTCATCCATATGATGATGGGGGGGGGGGGTGTGTGTGAGATTTTACACATTATTGATTTATCATGGGAGCGGGGATACCAGGGAGTGTAACGTGTGCATAAAAATGCTCTACAGGGTTCGGTGCGCAAGCAGGTATACACTTTGATAGGCATCCCACTTCATTGTCAGGCTTATAGTGGCCATACACTCTTTGATTTTAATTTCCATTGGATGTGTGATTTGATAAAAATGACCAAATCTGCAAACAATCGAATAACCATAAGTTCCTATCTGATCATTTAGAACACATTTGAATAAATGGAGTTGATCAGCCAGGGCAAAATATTATCAATTGTTTTGCATCGACCTGCACAAAAATACTTTGGTCACGAATACGATCGTATTTCAATCAATCAGATTATAAGATTACATAATGCAGAGATGCGATCGATAATGTACAATCAAAAGGTATGAACATATCTTAACCATCAATCAAAATCCACATTCCTGTGTGGGGCATATCAATCAAATGGGTTGTTAACTATAAATTGATTATTCCTATTGGAAGAGATTGATCAGAAAATAAATTGATTATTAAAACAGATATAACCACCATAAGACCTCTTTCACACTGAGGCAGTTTTCAGATGTTTTAGCGCTAGAAATAGTCTCTAAAAAGCATCAATTTCATAAATATCCTCATTGCAACTCCCATATATTTCGAAGCATCTTGTGCTATTCATCCATATGATGATGGGGGGGGGGGGGGAGATTTTACACATTATTGATTTATCATGGGAGGGGGGATACCAGGGAGCGTAACGTGTGCGTAAAAATGCTCTACAGGGTTCGGTGAGCAAGCAGTATGCACTTTGATGG
>BLSH010224585.1:454122-470595 GCA_018402905.1 Glandirana rugosa
CGTTGTACGACAAACTAAAATGGTGTGGTTCTTTGGACTCGCCGACGTACGGGAAGAAATCCACCCACCATTCAATCCGTCGACGAGTAGGTGGACTAAAATGTTAGAAATACAGCTGAGAGGAATCTGGTAAAGACGATGCGTACTTCTTGTGTTTTATAACATCCGTGGCGTAAAATTGGTGAATTCGGGACCTTCCAAAATGGGGGAAGTACTGGTCCCGTAAGAAACAATAAGTCGTGACGCGATAAAATTGACGATTAAGACGCCAGTACGTTGTGACATGGGTTTAATTGGTGAAGGGTTGGCGGGATATCTGTTTTCTGCAGGTGTCCCGCGATCACGTGGTGAAAGGCCGCTCACAGCGGCCATTCACCGCGATCCGTGATCAGTCGGGTCCCCCGGACCCGACGGTCACGGATGTTCCCGTGTGCGCGCCCCAGGGGTGGCGCGGGAAGCGCAATCCTGGGAGGACGTCCGAGGACGTCCTCCCAGAATAATGCAACGGCCCTGTGGACGTCTTTTGTCTATAGGGCGGTTGGGAAGTGGTTAATTTGGGTACAGTGTTGCATGACCGCAGAATTAGCAGTTAAAATAGCGCAGTGCTGAATAACAAAGAATGCCCTGGTCATGAAGGGGGTAAAACCTTCCAGGGCTTAAGTGGTTAAAATGCGGTGCCTACAATATTTTGTGTTCTTCATGCGTAGCAGAAATGGTCTAAGGAGAGTCGACATAAAGATTGTAAAATCAGGTGGATGAGCAGCTGCCTAACTTACCACCCACCTAAAGAAGGGCATGCAGCCGCTCAGGTTTCTTGGTGTGGTAAAATCAAACAGCATGTTGCAGTTGGCGGGCTGTACCACTGCTGAACGTGCCTAATTCATTTGAATTAGGCTACACCACAACCACCCCACAACTGCGTGCAATGAACAAGGTTGCAGCACTTTGGGTCATAATTTTAAAAAGGTGGTGAGGAGGTGATATCACTGCCTGTGAAAAGTCTCTGAAAACCACCGCAGATCAAGGGCTGCGCATATATGAATGAGCCTTAAAGCAGATTACGTGTAATATAAGTATGTTTACAATTATAAACTTTATTATCTTGTAATAAAAAGAAGTATGATGAAAAAATAGAACATGATCAAAAACTGTATAAAAAGTGTTACAAAGCTACCTCGCCATAAACATTAGCGTCACAAATGGCAAGAAAGCCTACTGTTTTTATACAGTTTATTATTTTATATGTTTTACTAACTCCTATTGCAAGCGTAACACCCTTTACACAGGTAAGTGCTAAAGTGGTAGGATTTTTGTAGCACAGGTAAATTTAAGCAGGCCTAGCTGGGGAGGGCTGGGAGTGGCCTAGAGTAGCAGCTGGTGACTCACAGGCAGCGTCACTGAGACCTCCCCTCTTCTTTCCAGAGGCTTCTGGAGTGTTCTAGAAGGAGAAAGGAGGGGAGGAGAGATGGAGCTTGCCTGGGGTGTCTGGGGAGCTCTGACCAATCCCCAGGGGGTAGCCCTCCTGAAATGCCCAGGATCAGTCCAGCTGGGGAGGAGTTGTTCTGGGTGGAAGAGATGGAGTACTGAGGATGTTGGGGCCTTTGAGGGAGCTCCCCAGTTTGGGGGGGTGTGACCTTGGGCCAGGGGCTTGGGTGCATCCAGGAGGAGTGATGAGACCCTGGAACAGAGGCACAGGAGAAAGCACGCAAAGGAGAGCGGGAGAGAGTACTGCCGGGCAAGTCTCCAGGAAAGGAACAACTGGTCGCAGCCAGGTGGGCTGGTGAGGGACATGCACAGTCAGAGAGGACTGGGGAGGCACGCCTAGGAAGACTGGGAGTTTGCAGTCAGGAAAGGGTGCAGAGCCAGAGGAGTGAACTGTAGTGTCATGGGCAGTGGAAGGCGGCATCTGCAGCCAGGAGGGCTGGCAGGGCCTAAAGAGGACTCACTGGGAGTAGCAGCCCACCAAGGGCAGCTAGCACTTAATTCTTTCATACAATTGCTACATTATAGGGACCCGCAGTCCCTGCCTGCAAAGGCACTCCAAGGGCTGGTCTCACCATGTGCTAGCTGCGTCTGAAAGCAAGTTTGCGCAGGAGGAAGAGTATGAGGTTCTTCAAGCAAGTTTGTGCAGGAGGAGATTGTAGTGATGTACAGGGATTGTACATAGTGGTCCCATTTCAAACACTTGCAAAAATTCTTCTGGGCATATTATAACCCCCCTTTCCCTATCCAAGTTAAATCCCCTAATAAAACAACAAAACAAAGCAGTTGGACTGATTCCTGGCTCTGGATGTCTGTGAAGATTGTGGCTGCCTGGGCAGGGGGACAGGTGAACCACTACTGTCAGCAACCGCTACGGAGGCATGGCTACACAAGATAATAACGTTTATGATTTTAAAAATGTTTCTTATCATTTCTAATCTGCTTTACTGCCGGTTCACACTTGTGCGACGCGGGAACCCTGCAAATCCACTGCGGGCTCCTGCATCGCACCTGACTCGCATGGCAGTTCACATTGCCATATGCGAACTGCTGGGAGTGTCAATACATTGTTAATGATACCCCGTTTCAGCTCGCATATCGCACTAAGAACTGACAGTTCGGACATGAATCGGATCGCATAGGTGTGAACACCCATGCGATCCGATTCTGGTGCGGACCAAAAAAAGGGTCCTGTGTGAGTTTGGTCTGAATGCAATGCGAATTCAGCCATACTATCTGTATAGCTGAAATCGCATCACATATGTGATGCGATTTGCATGTTATTTGCACAGAGCAGCAGTGTGAACCGGCACTTAAAGTAGAACCCAATGTAATTTTTTATTTTCAGACAGAAAAAAACACAAGGAAATACACATAAAAGGTGTTCCTTCAGCCAGCGCAATATGTATATTTATCTTATGCTGAGCTGCTGGTTTGTATAGACAAAAAAGTTAAGGTGTAAATCATATAGTGTATATTAAAATCGCACTCAACAGGCTATAACCAAACTGACCACTAGGGGTCAGGGTGCAGTAACAAACAATAAAAACCACTGCAATTAGCCAACGAAAAAGTGCAAAAGAAAATAAGTAAAGTGCCAATAAGTCCAATAAAAAGTATATCATTAGTCCATATAGTAAAAATTGCAGATATTTAAGTGTTTATGTGATGATAAGTCCATTCAAAGTGTTGGTTCAATTGTGGACATATCCATACGTGGTGTAGAGTGACTTCATGATCCTCCACCAGTGCTAAAACCAAAGGTTCTACTCACCAGATCCAATTGATCCCCATGACAGAGATCACAAGCGCATGGGATCTAAGGTAATCCAGCCAGTCTCAAGGAGGGCCCGCACCATGTTGGAAAAAGGTGTAAATCCAGCCAATATGTGTATAAAAACATCAAAAAGCTCTCATAGCGAAAAACCGCTTACATTTATTTGAAAAATTCTGTTAAAAAACAACGTTAAAACAGGTGAATAACAGCAAGGAAGCTGTGGAACGCAGGGGGGAGTGCAGTTGGTGTCCCCTGAGTGGAAGTGACGTTCCGTGTCACGTAGCCCAATGGCATTTCGTCAGACGCACTGACATCATCATCCGCATAAATTAATAAATTATCTAAACAACGGCATTTATTCTACGCCCCCTATGGACAAAAAAGGGTGGTTGAACTAAAGAAAAATATAAGTACGGTATATATCCTACGCCCTCTTGAGGTTAAAAAAAAAAAAAAAGATATAGCTTGATAATAGACTAGACTTATGGCAATGGTGTTGATGTATAGCCTCTTTCCTGAAAAAAGGTGCTAATAACTGTAAACACCAAAAACAACAAAATATTATTTTCTTAAACGCATAAAAAAGCCAAAATTTAAATATATCCAATTCAAAAAACAGGATTATATGAGATCAGTCATAAAACTCATATTATATGATGGTATACAACAGCTACAATCACACAGTGAAACTTCGGGCGTATCATTAGTAATTAATTTAAGTCAATATCTGCATTAATTCCTGCCGGTTGTAAAGTACTGAGTTTGTTTCATTTTTTTATATTAATTTGGTAAGGTCACTTCCTCGCCAATGGGTTTCAACTCTATCAATCCCAAAGAAAGTTGCTAAATTGGGATTACTATCATGATAGAGTTTAAAATGGTTAGAGAGAGTGTGTTTGGGGAACCCATTCTTAATGTTATTTAAATGCTCATTAATCCGAGTGCTCAAATTTCTGGTGGTTCGGCCGAAATATTGGAGGCCACAGTTTTTTGAATTGGATATATTTAGATTTTGGCTTTTTTATGCTTTTAAGAAAATATTTAGTTGTTTTTGGTGTTTACAGTTATTAGCACCTTTTTTCAAGAGGCTATACATCAACACCATTGCCATAAGTCTAGTCTATTATCAAGTTATATCCTTTTTTTTTTTACCTCTAGAGGACGTAGGATATATACTTATATTTTTCTTTAATTCAACCACCCTTTTTTGTCCATAGGGGGCGTAGGATAAATGCCATTATTTGTATAGATAATTTATTCATTTATGCAGAGTTTTCATAATTGATACAATTTCCACCCATTAAATTCATATCCACTGGACTGTAAAGTCTGCTTAGCCTATTTTCACCTGTATGCTGAGCACCAGGGATTACTTGGGATTGGACAATGATGCTGAGCGGATCGTGTATATATTTGGAAGTGACGCTCCACTTGTCAGGTGACCCCTGATGACGTCAGTGCGTCTGACGAAACGCCGTTTGGCTACGTGACACAGAACGTCACTTCCGCTCTGTGGAACGCAGGAGGAGCGCAGTTGGCATCCCCTGCATCTTTGCTGTTGTTCACCTGTTTTAAGTTGTTTTTAGTGGGATTACTCCTTGAGACCGTCTGGATGACCTTAGATCCCATGCGCTTGTGAACTCTATCATGGAGATCAATTTGGCTTTAGCACTGGTGGAGGATCATGAAGTCACTCTACACCACCGTATGGATATGTCCACAATTGAACGAGCACTTTGAATGAACTTATCATCACATAAACACTTGAATATCCACAACTTTTACTATATGGACTAATGATATACTTTTTATTGGACTTATTGCCACTTTACTTATTTACTTTTGCACTTTTTCGTTGGCTAATAGCACAGTGGTTTTTATTTTTTGTTACTGCATGCTGACCCCTAGTGGTCAGTTTGGTTAATTTTTTTATTTTGGATATCCAAAACTAAAAAACATTTTGCCTTTGGTTTTATTTTAAAGTGGAACTGAAGGGTTAATACTCACCTTTCCAACAGTTCCTCACGGACGCTGGTATCTTCTCTTGTGTGCTGGTTTTCAGCCATCTCACACTGGGGATTTATTAGACCCCAATGTCTCCATAAAGTGAACCTGTCACCTGCCTAATGCTATCATATTGGGGATTGTAAACCACCTTGTGATAACAAAGTTAAATAAAAAACAAAATAAAATTATGATAAAATGTATTAAAAAAAAAAAACTAAAATATGACACGTAAACCTTGTTGCCCTGCTCTTACCCACAAATGCAAACACGCGCACAGGGGGAGGCAATGTTTGTAAGCTACGACTGCACCACACATTAAGTTATCACTGCAAAGGTTGAAGTAAGAGCAATATTTCTATCACCATAGCTCATACTAACTCTAAACTGATGAGCAGTAAACGCTTCCAGAATGCCTATCAATGCCACACAGAATTGTTACAATAGGGAGTGAATGGAGGTGTTCACATTGCAGCGTTAGCGCTACTTCATTGCTGCGAGGCAAAAATAACACTGCCTGCAGAGTTTGGCAGGCATTGAGGCTTTGCAACTGCCTCCATTCACTTTTGAAACGCACCACAACTGCCACCTTAAATGCACTGTAAACGTGCCTATGCCATTTACAGTGCGGTTGAAAAGCGCCAAAAGTAATAATTTCCCATTTTAGCCTTGTAAAAAAAAAAAAAAAAACACCACACAGGGTATTTGAGAAGTGTTGTCTGATGCAACATGAAGCCTGTAAAACACATCCTAAATGCTCATTAATGCTATAGGTGCGTTAATGCGCTTTTCGGCTCCTTAGGGCTTGTTCTCAATTTCTAACGCTTAACAAACGCTCCTATAGCGTTATTATAGGCGTTAGACTGGCATTAACAAGCTTTAGTATGGGCGCTAGACTGGCATTTTACAAGCATTAATGATGAGTTAAAAATACTCCCCAAACGCCCTATGAGTAGTTTTGAAACAATTGATGCGTGTTAAGGCGCGTTAAGACCGCTCCACAAACGCCTATTCCATTACAGGAAATAAACAAATCTTAACGCCCCGCAAACCGCACCAAACCTGCCTGCTAGAGCGTTTCCTAAGCATTACCATAGACTTGAATGGGAGGAGTTGAAAGGCTTTAAACGCCTCCTGACTCGACATGAGGCTTCAATTTTGAAGCAACATGGCGCTAATGCTTCATGTTTTGATAGTGTGAACAGCACTGCGTGCTGCCCATTGTATCATTTGCATAGGCATTTGAGGGGTGTTTTTAATTGTACGGTAGGTGGGATCTGTTGGGCCAGGATATAGGCAGGTGCAGCATTTACCCCCCCCCCCCCCTGAGATGGTGATGCAGATGGGGAAAGAAGTTTTGAGGAACTTCCTAATGGGTTCCTAGTGACTTCCAGAGGTCACAGGAAGACAGCTGTCTGATTGGACGCTAGCACACCATGTGACTCTGGTGGCCATCTTGGGCTGGGCAGAGTCTATTTAAGACCCTGGTTCCTGGGTTTGGTGCACTTTATACGAGTGGCTAGCATAGGGACAGGATCCTGGTCTGAGAGGGGCAGTGCTTTGAGGTAGGGAAAGGTTCCAGAGGAGTAGGGAAAGTGTAGGGACTACATCCAACTCTCATCAAGAAGCCTTCCCTTTGGTTGTGGACTAGCCAGGCCACATGCCGCTGCTCGTTGCAGAAGCAGTTGGTATCTTCAGGTCTTCTGACCGCTGTCACCGTCATGATCGGGAGCCGGTCGGCCACCAGTTTTCCAACATGCTCGTCTGACAGAAGCCAGGCGGGTTCTGTCAGACTGGCTGACATACACATGGTATCGAATGTCTCCTGACATTCGCCTGTGTATGGGGCTTTAGTTGCCTGAATTGGTCTCTGTGTAGTCACTGCCCGTTAAACCACACTGCACATTGCTTGCAATGGGAAGGGGCAAAAAGAATAACTGCACTTTCTTTAAAGTGTCACTAAACCGAAGTTAAAAAATAAAAATAAAAAAAATAAAAGTGATATTACACCTTTGGGGTTTTTTTTTTAAATTAAAATAACAAACACATCTACACTTACCTGCTCTGTGCAATGCTTTTGCACAGAGCAGCCCCCATCGTCTTCTTCTGGCTTCCACCTTGGGCTCACCGGGCCCCTCCTCTTTGGCGGGGTGCCCCCATGGAAAGCCAATTTCCAAGGGGGCACCCATGTGTGAGCTCTGCTGCTGTGCACATTGACACAGACAGTGGGACACGGCCCCGCCCCCCCACTTACAAGTCACAGCATTTGATTGCTATCAATCTGCCCAATGAGGAGGGCAACAGCGGAGGGAGCCACTGCACTCTTGCACAAAGCTGGATCAGATTGGCTCAGTGAAGCTGGGGGGGGGGGAAGGTTGCAGCAAAGCAGGTTTTTCCCCAATTAAGGACCAAGCCTCTTTTTAAGTTAAAATCAGGTTTTTTTTGCTATAAGATTATTTAGAATCCCCAAACATTATATATATTTTTTTAACACCCTAGAGAATAAAATGGTGGTCATTGCCATACTTTATGTCACACCGTATTTGCACAGCAGTCTTACAAGAAGGTTTTTTTTTTTTTTAAAATTCACTTTTTGAGTTAAAAGATAAGGCAACAGTAAAGTTAGCCCAATTTTTTTCCATACTGTGAAAGATAATGTTACGCTGAGTAAATTGCTACCCAACATGTCATGCTTCAAAATTGCGCCTGCTCGTGGAATGGTGACAAACATTGGCACTTAAAAATTTTCATCAGCGACGTTTAAAAATTCCTACAGGTTACCAGTTTTGAGTTAGAGGAGGTCTATGGCTAAAATTATTGCTCTCACTCTAACGATCGCAGCGATAACTCACCTGTGTAGTTTGAACACCGTTTTCATATGCGGGCGGGACTTATGTATGTGTTCGCTTCTGTGTGCGAGCTCAGTGGGATGGGTCCCTTTAGATTCTTTTTTGTTCTTATTTTAGTTTTTATTTTTACACCGTCCTTTAAAAAAAAAAAAAAAAAGATCACTTTTATTCTTATTACAAGAAACGTAAACATTCCAATAGAAAAAAGCATGCCAGGACCTCTTAAATATGAGATCTGGGGTCAAAAAGACCGCAGATCTCATATTTACGCTAAAATGCAATAGAAAAAAAATGACATTTGAAAAAAAAATGTCTCCTTTAAGAGCTTTGGGCGGAAGTGACGTTTGTCATCACTACCACCCTGCAATGCTATGGAGCATCTTCCGCTCACTCGGCTCACAGGCATTGCATCGACAGGATCGGATCTTCTCCGCTGCTACCGGTGGGTCCGGTAAGCAGCGGAGATGACTGGAGCATGGCGGGAGGGGGGGGGCCATCTCCCACCCCCCGATAAAAGTAATCCTGTGGCAAATCCACCACAGAGACCACTTTTATCGTAAAGAGGACCACCCGCCATTCAAAAACATACCAGGGTTTTGGTAGCTATCTGCTACCATAGCAACGGTATTCAATGGCAAAGCACTGCCGTATAATGACAGCGGGTGGTCCGGAAGTGGTTAACCACTTCAGCCCCCTGGAAGGATTTGCCCCCTTCCTGACCAGAGCATTTTTTGTGATACGGCACTGCGTCGCTTTAACTGACAATTGCGCGGTCATGCAACGTTGCACCCAAACAAAATTTACGTCCTTTTTCCCCCCACAAATAGAGCTTTCTTTTGGTGGTATTTGATCACCTTTTATTTTTTGTGCTATAAACAAAAAAAGAGCGACAGTTTTGAAAAAAAAAAAAACAATATTTTTTACTTTTTGCTATAATACATATCCAAAAAACAAATAATAAAAAAAAATTCTTCATCAGTTTAGGCCGATATATATTCTTCTACATATTTTTGGTAAAAAAAAAACAAAAACATCGCAATAAGCGTATATTGATCGGTTTGCGCAAAAGTTATAGCATCTACAAACTATGGGAATAGATTTATGGCGCTTTCATTTATTTATTTATTTTTTATTAGTAATGGGGGCGATCTGAAATTTTTAGTGGGACTGCGATATTGCGGCGGACATATTGGACACTTTTGACACTTTGTTGGGACCATTGACATTTATAAATAGTCACTGATTACTGTATAAATGTCATTGGCAGGGAAGGGGTTAACACTAGGAGGCGATCAATGGGTTAAATGTGTTCCCAGTCAGTGTGTTCTAGCTGTGTGGGGGCTGGGATGACTGGGGGCGGAGAGAGATCGCTGCTCCCATTTACTGGGAACAGACGATCCCTCTCCTCTCCCCTGTCAGAATGGGGATCCGCTTGCTTACATTCACGGTTCCCCGTTCTGTCAATGTGGGGGAGCGATCGTGGGTGGCCAGGGGACATCTAGTCCGCTCCACCCGCTGATTGGCTGCCCCGCTAGCCAGTGAGCGCGCGCGTCTCCGGCAGTGCGTGCGCACCCACAATACACGCTCCTGACGCCAGATGACAGTGATTTTCGCAGGGGAGCCGACCTGCCGCTGTCAAACTATCACTCTCCTCTCCCCTGTCAGAATGGGGATCAGCTTGCTTACATTCACGGATCCCCATTCTGTCACTGTGGGGGAGCGATTAAGGGTGGCCGGCGGACATCTAGTCCGCCCCACCCGCTGATTGGCTCCCCCGCTAGCCAGTGAGCGCGCGTATATCCGGCGGTGGCGCGCACCCACAATACACGTTCCTGTCGCCAGGTGACAGCGATTTTCGCAGGGGAGCCGACCTGCCGCCGTCAAACCACGGCAGCTGGTCGGCAAGTGGTTAATGCATAAACTGCATTAAGGTGAAAAACCTTAAGAGCCGGATCACGCTGCCACGACTTGTCAGGCGACTTGAGTCGCCAGACAAGTTGCCTCCATGCAGTGCAATGGAACCGTTCTAATAGGAGTGACTCAGGTTGCTCTGGCTTAGAAAAAGGTTCCTGTACTACTTTTGGGGCGACTTCAGGCGACTTGCATTGACTTCTATTACATAAGTCATTTGCAAGCCGTGCTGAAGTCGCGCTGTCGCGATGAGTGGCCCCGCAAGTCGGATCGCTGTAGTGTGAACCGGCTCTTAGGCTTTAGAACCACTTTAATAATTTGAGTGTTAGTCATTGTTGTCCCCTCCAAAGCCAGCATTGCACCGCACATCTATATATAAAAAATGCATTCAAAATCTCCTAAGCTCTGATAAGGTAGGCTAGGTTTGCTCTGTATGGTCCTACTGCATGTGGAAATGTACCACCTTTTGTAATTTGCAAATCTCAGGAGGGACCGGGAGCACAGCATGTCATTCTTGCCTAGGGGAGAAGGGAGGACAGGGTGCAGTTGCAACATCTAAAATAAAAAGCAAAATGCCCATTGAGAAAATCTCCAAACAGCTTTGGTACTGGTCCTTTCTGGAAGAGGCTTATGAGAAGTACACGTCTAAAGAGAATAAAAGGCATGCATGTGCAGTAGTAGCAGTAGCCTAGGGCAGTGTTCCCCAACCCTGTCCTCAAGGCCCACCAACAGGTCATGTTTTCAGGATTTCCATTATTTTGCACAGGTGATTTGATCAGTTTCACTGCCTTAATAATTACCACAGCTGATTCATCTGAGGGAAATCCTGAAAACATGACCTGTTGGTGGGCCCTGAGGACTGGGTTGGGGAACACTGGCCTAGGGCACACTGAGAGTTGGGATTTGTAATTTGACATATTTTCAAAACTCAGGACTATCCCTGGAAATCAGAGACAGCTGGAGACCTTGTTAGCATCTTGATGACATTTTCTTAGATCATGGTTAAATACTAGTTGCTGCAAACACAATACTTTACCAGTAGGAGGTGATGATGTTTTATGAAAGTCTCTGTCAATAAAGGCTGTCTTTCTTTTTTGTGCAAGCTCCAACAAATCCAACTGCACTTATAGAATTGTATAGAAATATTTTATTAATGCCTGTTAAGAATGTTAATAATCTCTCAGTGACCTTGCTGAAGGCGACACTCGTTGGGGATTGTTTGTGGGTTTTAGAGTCACAGTAAATTTTATAGAGCAAAACTTCAGAGTAAATACAGAGCAAAACTAGAAAGTATTACAACTGCACCCCCAACTGTAGGATGCATGCAATCGGAGGTTCAAATATGCTGGAGAACTGATCTGGATAAACACTTTCATTGCTCAAAGGATTGTCCAGCGATCTGCTGCTCCAAGACTCAGCGTCACACGTAGGAACGGCTTCAATCAAACAATGGAAGGAGATTTAGCAATCCTTTTTCTCTATATTTTTAACTTTTAAACTTCAGCTTGGAAGTATTAGTGGCCTGGCAGTAAGGCAATTTTAAGAATGGCTGTTTTGAGATGAATAAAGATCCGTAAGTGCAGAACTACCAAAGGACTTAGAGTGGTTCTAAAGGCTGACAGTTTATTACCTTCATGCATTCTCTGCGTTAAAGCAGAGTTACACCCAAAAGTGGAACTTCCGCTCATTGGATTCCTCCCCCCCTCAGGTGTCACCTTTCGGGGGGGAGAGGATACCTGTCTTTGACAGGTATCCTGTCACCACTTACGGGAGCCCCGGGCCACGGTGGATTACAAAAACCAGCAGCAGCCCGGTCCCCCTCCTCCTTCCCTGCCGCTGGGCCAGAGAAGGAGTGAAGTGCGCTTCGTGCATGCGCAGTAGGGGCCCGGCCGTGAAGACGAAAGGCTAAACTGATGGGTTCCCTTAACTGTGATGGCTGCAGCAGCATCCGCAGATCGGCTGCAGTGTCGACATTGCAGGACTCCAGGACAGGTAAATGTCCTAATGTTAAAAGTCAGCAGTTACAGTGTAGCTTTTGATTTTTAATTTTTAAGGGGGTGGCGATCCTCCGATTTAAGGTTAAAAATCTCCAGTGTGCTGCGCCACTCCCCCCCCTTATACTTGCCTGATCCCGATCTCAGTCCAGCAATGAGCACAACAGCAGCAGCTCTCTTGACTCTACTAATTGGCTCAGACACAGCAGCGGAAGCCATTGGCTCTCGCTGCTGTCAATCACAGCCAGCAAGGAGGGGGTGGGGCCGAGTTGCACTCTGTGTGTCTTATGGACATAAAGGGCCCTTTCAGGAGCAAACACGCAAGATTGCCCCTTAATAGCCAGTGGCTTGCTATAGGGGCACTTGGCGGATGAGCCAAGAGCACTGACAGGGGAACCAAGAAGAGGAGGATCGGGCTGCTCTGTGCTAAACCATTGCACAGAGCAGGTAAGTATAACATTAACGTTTACAGTCACTCTAAAAGCAACTACTGAAATCTGCCCAGAATTATTATTTTTTTTTTTTACAAAACAAAGGTGCTTTATTGCTATCTCACAGTGTAATATCAAGTATACAGATTGACAAATTACGATGCTTGAGGTATCTTACAGTAGTTGAAGCAGACAAACTCATCTTACACATACAGGAAAAGCTTAGATCGGCTCTCAAGGTGCTAATGACAGTTGAACATGGAGGATGGTGCAACCGGCAAATCAACTTCGGGGGGAACAGGGAAGGTGAGACAGCTTAAGAAGGAGAAAGAGTGGGAAAGAGGGGGGGAGGCATGGGGGAGGGTGAAGGGGGAAAAAGAGGGGGAGGAGTAGATGTAGAAGGAAAGGGGGAGTAAAGATCCAAAATATCCAACTTAGAACTCTAGCCATTCTGCATAGTGTAATAATGCGTACCATCAGTCGATAACCTCAAGTAGAGGTCCAAAGAGCCCATACCTTGTCATTCTTCCACTTCCACCCTCAACTCATATAAGTAATTTTATACATGGGTACGGCTGCATCTATCAGTGCTTCCCAGGAGGAGAGAGCCGGGGGGGGGGGGGGGGGCTGCGAAATCCATTTAATTTGAATCTCCTTTTTGGCATAAAATAAAAGATAAGAAATCAATAGCTTTGAGTGGTGAGAACGTTGAGCGTCCTCATGAACCCCCACCAACAAGGCCAACTCAGGCAGGCCCAGAATTAATTTACTTGGTAGAATTCCTCTGCCAATCCTGGGGGTGCTTAAAGAAATGTTGAAGGTGGTATAGCACCCCCCATCCTGGTGCCTCCACTGAATGGAACACAAGTGTGGGAGGTCATCACACCCGTATTCCATTGATCACTTCAGCCTAGGGTTGCCACATCATCCCTTTAATCCAGGACACATATGAATTACACAGGTTCTTAGGATAATTTAATGCAGATAAGGCACCAAGTGAGTTTAATTACCACCTTAATCAGCCACAGAACCTGGGTAATTCATATGTGTCCTGGATTAAAGGGATGATGTGGCAACCCTACTTCAGCCCTGCCCTGTAACTGAATGTCCGTACCTCTGTATAGACCTGCAGCTGGAGGAATAGTCTGCAGGAACCTGAGCATTGTAACCGCCTTCTACTAATCGTGGTTACAATGCTTTTGAGGCTCAAATGCAAAAATAAATAAATGCACATTTTTGTCATCTGTGTCGGGGGTGTTTAATATATTTTTCAAAAGATAGAAATAACATAAACTGTCGGTGTAAGTGGGCTAATAAAGTTATGAAGAAATACTTTGCGGGGCGGTACAGCAATATAATATAATCAGAGTATATGTAGATTCTTTTAAAGTGACCCTGTCACCACTACAATGGCACAGCTGATAGCAATGTAATGTAGGTAATCATAGCATTCATTGCGTTATCCTGATCTTCCACATACACATCTACTACTGCCATTTGTACAGATTCTGTGACATCCATATTCAGCAATACACAGAGAAATATGGAGGCTACCATTGCTGAGATCTCCTTCTGGATCTACTCGTGTCCTGGCTATCATGATGACCCAAAGCTTACAGGACTTTCTGAGTCACTGACCCGGAACAAGTGTGAGTATTAGGAGATCGGACTTTTCTCTGACTTCACTAGCTACATGCTTGTTCCAGGTCTGGGACTAAGAAAGCATTGAAGCCAGAGACAGCCAGGCACCTGGCATTTTCAGGAGGATGTTAGCAATGACAGTCCTGTGTTTTTGTCAGAACATGCCTCCTTTAACCAGTTGCCGACCGCCGACGTGCATTTAATGCTGCAAAGTGGCATCTGTACACAGATCGCCATTTATAGACGGCACTTTCGCCAGCAGCTAGGGGGCGCACTCGCACTCCCCTGCCGTGACAACCGGGTTCACTTCAGAACCGTTCAATCTACAGGCACAGGCCAATGAATTTTGGTCTGGACCTGCTGATCAAAATCCAATTTTCATAGGGACAGGAAGTGAGGTGAAATCTTCTAAACAGAAGCACAGACAGCAAAACAAACCTTACAGGGGTGTTACCCCTTCCCTATGCTATACAAAAAACATAAAAATTATTCTTTTGGCTGGAGCTACACTTAAAAATGTACCTGTGCCATTAACCTTTACTGTGTCTGCCTTACATACAACTTTCTACATAAAGCCTCGTATACACGGGATGACGATCGTACGACCGGCTCAAATCGTATGTTGGCTGTTGTATCTAGCATACTGACTGCACTACACGATCGTACGACCAAAGAAAGAAAGTTCAGGTGCATGTAATTAGCATCCGGCCGTTCCTGACTTTAGAGCATGCGTGTTTTGCACAATACAACTTGTTGGACCAACTGCTCTGTACACACGATACAACGGTCGTATGACCGCTTGTTGGTACTACCAAGTTTTCTAGTTTGCTCATACAACTCCCGTTGTACGACCGTCGTACGTTGGCTGTTCTAATCGCGCGTACTAGCGATCAATTTCGTTTGTACAACCTGTTGTATATGATCGTCGTCCCGTGTGTACGAGGCTTAACTGTAATGGCAAACAATATTTTGTATCTGCAGTTGGATTGTGCCGCCCCCCTTCCCAGACACAGTGTAATCCCCTTGGGGTGTCGGGAACTGGGAGCCGGTTCCTATACCTACCTCCATTATTTCTATAAGTAGGCGATACCTTCGAATCTACACTTTATATTCTTAATAGTTGACATTGCTATTGCTACACAGTGTTCTGCTTGCTATATTACAATGTTTGTAATGTACCATTATGTTGTACCTTTTTTGAAAACGTAATAAAAATCATTGAAAATAAAAAATATACTTGTTCCGACTTACAAACAAATTCAACTTAAAGTGGATGTAAACCCACCACGCACCCAGTATAAACTAATGACACAGTATTAATGTATATATACAGTACATGCAAGCCTCCTGCATCTATCCCTACCTTTCAAATGTCCTTCCTGTAAGCACTAGCAGCTCTGTAAAACTCTGAAATCAGAGGGTGTCTGTTTGCTGGAGTTTGGTGGGTGGAGTTGTGATGTTAAAAGCCTCCCCACCCACCTCTATACTGAGACATTGAGGAGGAAGGGAGGGGGGGGGGTGTAAAACTTTCTCTGCTCTGTGAAGGAGATAAGCAAATTGCTTGTCACTCACAGAGCAAGGGGCGGAACCACTGTGTATTTCCCTGTTAGTCGGACTTTCTCTTCCTGAAAAAAGATAAGCTCATTACTCACAGTTGGATTAGCTCTTTGTAGCAAGATTAGGCACAGATGATATGACATGCTATACTCTACCAGGCAGAATTATTATTATTTATTTTTTTTTCGGGTTTACATCCACTTTAAGAACAAACCTACAAACCCTATCTTGTTTGTAACCCGGGGACTGCCTGTACTGTGTTTTATTAATCATTATTTGCCTTTCAGGTAAAGTCATTAGAAGAGTGGGTGATGTTGGGCATTAAATGCCAGGACAGTTCAAAGCCCCCCCCAAATGACCCCATTTTGGAAAGTAGACACCCCAAGCTATTTGCTGAGAGGAATGTTGAGTCCATGGAATATTTTATTTTTTTGTCACAAGTGATTGAAAAATTACAAGAAGAATGTATTTACACATATACCCATGCCATATGTGAGCAATATATCATTTCAGTGACAACTTTGAGTATTTTTTTTCCTTGTCAATTTTCAATCACTTGTGACAAAAAAATAAAATATTCAGTGGGCTCAACATGCTTCTCAGCAAATTCCTTGGGGTGTCTTCTTTCTTAAATGGGGTCATTTGGGGGGGGGGGGGCGGGTTTGTACTGCCCTTCCATTATAGCACCTCAGGAATTTTTTCAGGAAAACCTCATGGAGTTCTCATGGGTAATGCAGAGCTATAGACCCTGCATCGGTCTTGATGATACAGTCCTGCTCACCATTATTGGCACCCATGAAGTTTATGTACATATTGTGGAATATCTA
>BLSH010224585.1:482162-496056 GCA_018402905.1 Glandirana rugosa
CACGACGGCCGTGACCCCTCGATGTCAAATAACTCCCTTGGTGCTTACGGTTGTACATGACACTGTATGACTTCGTCTCGTACTAGGGGAGGGAAGCCTCTGACCCGGTGTCCCGTCATAAGGTTGTACTATTGCTGGGGTTTGTGTGGAGGTTCAACTGGTGACGGAACGATTCCTTCGACTCCCATTTCCACTATCTGACCGGTTCGTACAGAGGTCTGGATTTAGGATAACTCGTAGACACTCCGTAGGAGTTTGCCTTCCACCTCCTTTGTGTTCCAGAGATTGTAGGTGGTCGAAACACCGCAGCAGTACCTCCTCACCTTCTCCTCAGGTCTCCCTCAATAAACTGTAGCTCCCCAGTGCCGGCAGCACTCATGCAGCCCCAGACCATGACACTCCCACCACCATGCTTGACTGTAGGCAAGACACACATGTCTTTGTACTCTTCACCTGGTTGCCACCACCACACACTTGACACCATCTGAACCAAATAAGTTTACATTGGTCTCATCAGACCACAGGGCAAGGTTCCCATAATCCATGTCCTTAGTCTGCTTGTCTTCAGCAAACTGTTTGCAGGCTTTCTTGTGCATCATCTTTAGAAGAGGCTTCCTTCTGGGACGACCGCCATGCAGACCAATTTATTGCAGTGTGCAACGTATGGTCTGAGCGCTGACAGGCTGACCCCCCACCCTTTCACCCTCTGCAGCCTCTGGATATGATGCTGAGCATGTGCACTAAACCTCTTCGGTCGACCATGGCGAGGCCTGTTCTGAGTGGAACCTGCCCTGTTAAAGAGCTGTATGGTCTTGCCCCCATGCTGCAGCTCCATTTCAGGGTCTTGGCAATCTTCATATGGCCTAGGCCATCTTTATGTAGGGCAACAATTATTTTTCTCGGATCCTCAGAGAGTCCTTTGCCATGAGGTGCCATGTTGAACTTCCAGTGACCAGTATGAGAGAATGAGCGATAACACCAAATTTAACACACCTGCTCCCCATTCACACCTGAGACCTTGTAACAGTAATGAGTCACATGACACAGGGAGGGAAAATGGCTAATTGGGCCCAGTTTGGACATTTTCACTTAGGGGTGTACGCACTTTTGTTGCCAACGGTTTAGACATTAATGGCTGTGTGTAGAGTTATTTTGAGGGGACAGCAAATTTACACTGTTATACAAGCGGTACACTACTTTACATTGTATCAAAGTGGCATTTCTTGCGGAGCCGCATGGAGTAAGACGTGCCGCGTGTGAGCTCCGTCCATCTGACATCCTTCTTCATCGTCCTTGGGGTTAAATATACATCTCTCTGCCCGCTGCACTGCACCCTCGGTATACCGCAACCCACCCTGTCATGTCTCCACCTAAGTGTGTCAGAGGCCATCTCCAAGCTAGATAAATACAGGCATGGGGAGCGAGAACAGCCAGAGGAAGATGGTGTCTCCCCCTCTCCACGCTCTGAGGAACCAGTGTCGGCGGACACCACCAGGGTCCTTGATGCTATTTCCACCTGCCAGTCGACCCTAATGGCACGGATTGCGGAGATAAAAGTCGACATCTCTCTGATTCGCCAGGATGCCCACAAACTGTGCGAGCGGGTCGTGGAGACGGAGCACCGGATCGGCCTCGTGGAGGACGACCTGCCACCATTGCAGGTGACCACTGAACGGCTACAACACCAACTAAACGCCGTCCTCTCCAAGCAAGATGACATGGAGAATAGGTTCCGCCGCTGCAACTTGCGCTTCGTGGGTCTCCCTGAGCGTGTGGAGGGCTCGGACTCCCCGACATTTCTGGAGAACCTCCTGACTAAGACCTATGGGTGCGAGGCCTTCTCATCCTCGTTCGTTGTGGAGAGAGCCCACCGCCTGGCGGCTCGCCCTCCACCCGCTGGCGCCCCGCCTAGAACCTTTATTGCTAAGATGCTCAACTACCGTGACCGGGGTACCGTTTTGCGCCTCACTCGTGAAAAGGGCTATATCCCATTCAACGGCGGGCATATTGGGGTGTTCCCGGCGCGTCATCTAGCCTACTCCATGCTCTTTCCTGCCAGACTTCGGGTGGTGGCTGACGGCAAGGTACAGTTCTTCGAGGATCCGGCTATTGTCCTTTTGTGGATGGAACAACTAGATGCTGCTGGCCCGGCTCCCGCCTAAAGCACCGGATTTTAGTGATCTATGTTACAACTCTCATTTGGCGGTGGGCCTCCTGTTCGCTGGTATTATCACCCAAGCGTGAGTACTGTATCCTGCCCCGATTTGTTACCTTTAGGCCCACTGCCACCTAGCCTGACTGCCTATCCCACATGTCGCTTTGTTTCTCCCCTAGTCCCTGCATTCCCCTGGAACCACTACCTTTCAAGTCCCATGTAACCTTACCAGATGGACGGCTCGTCCGCACTATGGAACTGTGCGTACATTTGGAACTGTGCTAATTTGCACTGCCGTGCCCTCTGCAGTTTATATTCGCTCCTCGCGGCCAAGACACCTGCAGGCCTCCCTGCACGTCATGTTTGGTTCTCCTGGCCAGCCCCTGTCCTACCGCTGCTGGTGGCCACCGGCTGGCTGAGCCTGACAAGCTGGTTCAGAAATGTTAACGTTCGTTTAATGTTGGCTTTCATTTTTTTACACTTCTTTTTGACAGGTCGCAAACTGCTGCTCTCGTGGGTGTCTGCCCCCTGGACGCGCTTTTTGGCCAGCGCTGTTTACAGTGCTGGATGTGTCTGTGCGGTAGACATCCCATTTACTGTATATGTCTGCTATTATGTATGCAAAAACTGTGGTCTTGTTGTGCCCTCAGGTCCACCTACACCGGGAGGCTGTAGTGTATACTCCTATGTCGTGTTGTGGTTGGGGGGCCCCCCGGCTGGGTTGGACCGCTTGCCATGTAGCTCATCCCCTATTACTATGGCGCCCCTAAAATTGGTAACCTGGAATGTCAGAGGTCTTGGCGCCAAGCCTAAAAGAAACGCGATCTTATCTCATCTTAAGTCTCTGCAGGCCGTCGTGTCGGTTGAAACCCATCTTGGTCAGGCACAGATGGCTCTTAAAAAATTGATGATATCAATGGTGGTTATATCAGGCCCCCTTCTCCTCTAATTCTCGAGGAGTTGCCATCTTGATCTCCAGGTCCACACGTTTCCAGCTGCATGGCTTGCGGTCGGACCCTCAGGGTTGTTTCTTATTTTTGCATGCCTCTATTAATGGGGTTGAGGTCCTTCTGATGGCATACTACATCCCTCCCCCCTTTCAGTTTGGTCCCTTGCAGCAGGGTGTGTCTTTCATGGCCCAGTATCCTACAGTGCCTGCAATATGGCTCGGGGATTTCAATATGGTCATTAATCTGGGTATGGATAGATTGGGCCCCACTGCTCATAATGCCTCATCGCATCGACTCACGAGATTGGGCAGATTCCTCGAGGAGTTCTCACTGAGGAACACCTGGAGGCACAAATACCCTGCTCGAACCCAATTCTCCTGTTTTACCCCCTCACACTCTGCCATGTCACGTATCGACCTCATCCTGGTATCACCCCCAATTCTCCTGGATGTCCTTGATGCGGGTTTTGGTGCTAGGATACTCTTGAACCATGCCCCGTATTGGGTCACCCTGAGGGTCACCCCCCCCCCACGGTGAAGATCTGGCGGCTGAACCCATTTTGGTTATCGGTCTTCCCAGAACTGGATACTTACCAGCGGGAATGGGCGCATTTTTTCCAAACCAATAGTGGGTCGGCCCCGGTTGGCATCGTGTGGGAGGCCTTCAAATTGCATGCCCGCATGTTCCTCTCTGCACGTATATGTAGGCATAAAAAATCCTCCAGACTTCTACTGCAACAGGCGGAGGAACATTTGGCGGCCTGTGAACAGGCCTTTACCAGTGATCCCTCCCCCACTAATGCCTCCCTGCTACGCACACAGTCCAAACTTACCAACCAGCTGCATTCCAAAAAGGCCAAGCAAAGGATTTTTTTGCCAGGCAGCGGGCGTTTGAGCATGGCGGACGTGCGGATAAACTCCTAGCATATATGGCCCACATGGACAACAAACCTCCGGTCGTAGTGGAGCTCTGCTCCTCTGGGACAGTGGTCTCCAGCCCTGAGCTGGTGGCCGCGGAGTTTCGGTCTTTCTATTCCAGCCTATACACCTCCAGGGCCAATCACTCCCAGGCGGACTTAGTCCAACTCCTTCAGGATGTAGAGCTTCCTGAGCTAACTCCATCTCAGGTCGCTGGACTGGAGGCACCTATTACCACTGACTGTATAGAGGAGGCCCTGGCGAGCCTCCCCCCGGCTAAGGCACCTGGATCCAATGGCCTGCCCCTCGAATTTTACAGACAATTCGGGGCACTGCTAATCCCCCAACTCTGTAAACTTTATAATCACATATTTCAGACCTCCACTCTCCCGACCTCTAAGGGTGAAGCCCTTATAGTCCTCATCCCCAAACCCGGTAAAGACCCCCTGTACCCCGAGTCTTATCGTCCCATATCCCTACTACAACTAGATGTCAAAATACTCACCAAAATTCTTGCCCTTCGCCTGAATAAAGTAATTCTAAATTTAATACATTCGGATCTAACCGGATTTATGCCCAACAAGAATACTGCCCACAATCTCAGTCGATTGTTCCTTAATCTCCAGTCTCAGCCCGACCAGATGAGTTCTAGGGTGATAGTCAGCCTTGATGCCGCCAAGGCTTTTCATTCTGTAGAAAGGGACTACCTCTGGGAGTGTATGCGCAGATTTGGGTTTGGACCACGTTTCATTAAATGGACGCGGCTCCTATATCAGGCCCCCACTGCCCGTATCCAGGTGAATGGTGGGATCTCAAATTTTTTCCCACTTTCGCGTGGCACGCGGCAGGGCTGCCCCCTATCCTTGCTGCTGTACGCCCTGGCGGTAGAGCCTTTGGCTGACGCTATCAGGGCGCATCCTAACATCAGAGGCTTACGCTGCGGTGGGATCACGGAAGTCGTCGGCCTTTACGCTGATGACATGCTTCTTTACCTGGCCGATTCGGGTCCCTCCCTGCAGGCAGCTCTGCAACTCATCCAGAGCTGCAGGCAATTTCTCTGGGCTGCAGATCAACTGGTCCAAGTCTCAAATTCTCCCCATAGACACTGATGTTCCCACCGCCGACCAGGCGGTTCTACCTCTGGTCAGGGCCAGTACGATCAAGTACCTTAGTGTACAGGTCTCTCGCTCCCTATAAGAATACACTGACCTTAATCTTGAACCCTTATATGGTGTCCTTAAGACTAAGACGCAAACCTGGTCGCGCCTCCCTCTTGGAGTGATGGGGCGCATTAGCCTAGTAAAAATGGTCCTTCTCCCAAAACTTTTATATATCCTCTGGCATGCTCCATGCTCCATCCTGATGCGTTCCCTAAAAGCTATGGAATCCATCATCAACACCTTTATCTGGGGCTCCTCTCGCCATAAGCTACTCTGGTGGGCTTGTAAGCTCCCGACTGCTTCAGGTGGGGTGGCTGTCCCAGATCTCTTGCTCTACTACATAGCCTCTCAACTATCCCACTTTTATCATCTTAATCATGGAGACAGGGTCAGATATATCACACTTGAATGTATGCGTACGCCAGTCCCAACTGCACACCCCCCCTTCCAGGTCTTGTTTAGGGGTCCTGGGGGGGCGCCTCACGCTTATGCTACGGGCCCTATGACCACTCACTATTGTAGGATATGGCAGCTTTCCCAGAGGTTCAGCGGAGCTCCCGGGTTCCACTCACACACACCCCTGTGGTATAACCCACACCTCTCTGTCCCGGGCAGCTGTCTCTGGATTGCCAGGGGAATCATCTTCCTCTCGCAGGTGGTGGTGGGTGGCTCAGTTAGGAGCTTTCAATCCCTGAAAGAACAATATACACTTCCCAATCACACGTTATTCCGCTACCTGCAGCTTCGCCATGCTTTTTGCTCGCAATTTAATGGTACCACCCCAGACCTCGAGGTGTTACCCATGGTGGACGTCATGCTTGGCCAGGACCCCAAAAAACGTATAACCCAATTCTACAACCACCTTGAGGCCCCGGGCGCCACCGCCCAGTCGGACCGGCTACGGGCTCGTTGGGTGACAGACCTTGGTGATATTGATGATGACTGGGACGAGGCGCTGGCCACCTGTAAACTGGCATCCCCAAACTTTCGGACCGCCTTACCCAACTGTTTATCCTGCACCGATCATACATCACGCCGCGTCGCATTCTAAAATACAACCCAAATTACAACCCTTCATGCCCACAGTGCAGCGACATAAATAGCACCTTTTTTCATCTCATCTGGACTTGTCCCTCTGTTCAGGGATACTGGACCCAGGTCGTCCGATTTCTCCATGATCAGATGGGCTCTCCCCTCACTCTCTGCCCCCGCCGCTGCCTACTGGGGATCCTGTCTCTCCCTGAGGAGGAGAAATACTTCAACGTATTTTTGCAGGAAACGTTGTTCACTGCGAGAATGCAGATTGCTACAACATGGTTGAGGGGGACCTTACAGCAGTGGGTCAAAGCAATCAATGATGTCCTCCCTAACAAAAAGGTGCTATATACCCACAGGGAGTGACCCGGACAAGTACAATAAGATTTGGGATAGATGGCTTGGGGATTCCGCTACATGTGACGAGACAGCCATTGCTTGATATGCCCGCTTAAAGCTCTGTTATGACATGCTCTCCTCCCATATGTGATGTGGACATCCTACTAATGACCGATGTGTACCTGTCAACTGTTATTTTTTTTCCTGAATCCTTCTTGTAGTGCATGTTGCACGTCTTCAATGACTAATGTTGTTTCCCCTGTAAATTACACTCAATAAACAACTTTGTTTGCATCAAAGTGTAATTTCTTCAGTGTTGTCACATGAAAAGATATAATAAAATATTTACAAAAATGTGAGGGGGGTACTCACTTTTCTGAGATACTGTATGTGTATCTGTGTTTGTACTGGGAGAGCACTGCACAGTAAATAAGTAGTGGGGAGTTCTTTACCTTAATGCAGACAATGCATTAAGGTAACAAACGCTTAGACTTTAGAGCACCAACCAATTTAGCTGTTCGCCAAAACAGTTCCATCCCATCACAGATGCTTGTGCTCTCAACAAAACAGTCAAGTCATCAACTGGCTGGTGTCATAGCAGATCACGTGTTCATTACAATGGCATCTGCAGATCAAACAGAGGCTAAGATGGCAGCTTCTTTAGCTCTAAAGGATAGGAAGGTTTAGATCTGCTTTAACAAACCTTACACGCCAGGATGAGGATTTTTATTTTCAGCTGGGGTTACTGTTGTGTGGCCAGAAATTAAAGATCCTTATCACAAAGCTTTGTGAATTGAGGCTTTTGTGCAAGATGTCAGGTTCCTATGGTAGTGAAGGGCTTCTTCACCAGAGCCCCTGATGATGGGGATGGACTTCCAGCAGACTAGAACCAGGTCGTGGCCCCTACTTACACCCAGCTGAAGGTGCAGAGACCACTCACTTGTGCGGAGTACAGATGGCAGGAGACAGAAGAGGATCTGGGAAACAAGCTGAGGTCAGGGCACGTGACATTTAAGGAAAGAAAGGGGTAGCCCTGGAAGTTGGTAAGATATCCTAGAGAGGTAAATAGAGTGGCAACCTCAGCCTGGACTCCAACCACACCAAGCCCCCAACGTGTTTCACTCTGCCCCCGGCGCTTTGTCATGGGGATCAGGGCACGCGACAAACAGGCAAACACAGATGAAGCCTGGGACGGTACACAGGAGGTCATAATGTGGGAAAAGTTAGATTTTTTATACATACTTACCTGTAAAATCCATTTCTTTGAGTACATCACGGGACACAGAGCAGGCCATATAAACATTACATACTGGGTTAAACGCCACCTATAGGTGAATGGACACTGGCAACCAAACACAAACAGGAAGTTCCCCCTCCTATATAACCCATCCCACACTGGGAGCACTTCAGTTTTGTAGCAAGCAATAAATTCCCAAAAGAAAACCGAAAGGGGGGGGGGAACCTCTGTGTCCCATGATGTACTCAAAGAAATTGATTTTACAGGTATGTATGAAAAAATCCAATTTTCTTTTTCGTACTTAACGGGACACAGTGCAGGCCATATAAACATTACATACTGGGATGTCCCAGAGCAGTACCTAAGGGGAGGGAGACACAAGCACAATTAAACCGCAGCCCTTAACACACTGTGGCCAAGCGTCGTATCCTCTGCTGCCCTAACACCCAACTGGTAGAATCTGGTGAACATGTGCACTGAGGACCAAGTAGCAGCCTTACAGATCTGAGCCACTGGCGTCCAATGGCAGAAAGCCCAGTATGCTCCAAACCTCCTGGTGGAGTGATCTCATAACCTGAAGGGGGGAGCCCTTCCCATAGCCCTGAGTGATTAACTAGCAGATTTATAGCGAAATGGTTGCTTTGGATGCCGCCTGACCCTTCTTAGGACCCTCTGGAAGAACAAAAAAGGCCTCAGTCTTTCTGAAGTCTGCAGAACTTTTAAGATAAACCTTAACGGCTCGGACCACATCCAGAGAGTGCAACCGTCTCTCCTCTGGAGAGGAAGGCTGAGGAAAAAAGGAAGGCAAGACAATATCCTGGTTGAGATGAAAAGCTGGCAAAACCTTGGGCAGAAAAGATGGAAGAGGGCTCAGTACCACCTTGTCCTGATGCATACTTAAGTATGGCTCCTTACAAGAAAGAGCCACCAAATCCGAAACCCTTCTTGCCGTGGTAATAGCAACAAGGAAGGCTAACTTACGCAGCAACAAGACTAAGGGAATTTCCTTACTAAGCTCAAATGGCTGTTGCTGCAGCACTGATAATACCAGATTCAATCCCACAAACACGGGGGACATGTCACATGAGGCACCAAATGGGCCACTCTCTGAAGAAAAGCCCTGACCAAGGAGTATGTAGCCAGAGGCCTCTGGAAGAAAACCGATAAGGCTGAAACCTGCCCCTTGACTGTAGCCAAGGCTAGTTTCATATCCACTCCAACCTGAAGAAAAGACAGAATCCTTCTGATCAAATATTTGCGTGGATGACACTTTCTAACCTCACACTGTCCAATGTAGGTCTTCCATGGTAAATTTTTCTGGTCGCTAGCTTCCTACCGTTTATAAGGGTAGAAATGGCATCCCCCGACACCTCCGATGTCTTATAACTGCGGTTTCAATAGCCAAGCCGTTAAATATAGCGCTGATAAATTTGGATGAAACACTGGTCCTTCGGATAGAAGATCAGGATGAGCCAGAAGCCGCCATGGCCAGTCCACTGCCATCTTTACTACCTCCGAGTACCAGGCCCTCCTGGTGCCACCAGGATGACTGTCGCTGTTTCTTCCCGAATCCTGCTCAAGATATGCAAGTAGAGCAATCGGAGGAAAGGCGTATAGCAGAGAAAATTGGACCCATGGAACCACCAGGGCGTCCACTCCAATGGCGAGGGGATCCCTTGCCCTGGAGACAAACTGCCACACCTTGTTGTTAAACCGGGACGCCAACAGATCTACTTCCGGTGTCCCCCACTGCAGCCTCAACTCCCGGGATGCAGGGACCACTCCCCCGAGTGTATCTGTCAGCAACTGAGGTAGTCAGCCTTCCAATTCTCTACCCCCGGAATGTATACTGCGGAAAGCCTTGGTGCATACACCTCTGCCCACTTGAGCAGTGCACAGACTTCCCTGTGCGCCAACCAACTCCTGGTGCCGCCCTGCTGGTTGATGTAAGCCCCTGCAGTGGCATGGTCTGTCTGTACCCTCACAAAGTGGCCTTGCAATGTGGCCGTCCAAAATCTCAGAGCCAGATAGATATCGCGAAGCTCCAGAATGTTGATGGGCAAAAGTTGCTCCCTCATCTTCCCTGGACCGTGAGATCCTTCATGAACGCCCCCCAACCCGTGAGGCTGTCGTCCGTGGTCACGATCTCCCAAAAAACTGGAAGGAAGGACCTCACCTGAGTCAAATTCTGGCGCTCCAAACACCAATTGAGACTTTGTCGTGAACTGGGAGTCAAAGTTATGCAGTAATCCAAAGTTCGAGTTTCCCTGTTCCACTCTGCAAGAACGTTTCTCTGCAGGGCCCTGCAGTGGAATTGGGCATAAGATATTGCCTCGAAGGAGGCTACCATCTTGCCTAACAGGCTCATGCAGAGCCGAACTGAAGGATGACCCTCTTCCTTCACCTGTCTCACCAGATCCCGGAGATCGCTGGTCTTCCTTGGGGGTAAGAATATCGCCTGTCTTGTATCTAAACTCAGACCCAGATATTCCAGAGACTGAACTGGAACCAAAAAGGACTTGTCCCAATTTACGATCCACCCCAGGTTTTCCAACACCTGGAGCGTCATGGCCGCATTGTGTTTGAACCTCTATCTGAATTGATGCCTGACCAGGAGGTCATCCAGGTAGCCCAGTATCAGGATCTCCCTTGACCTCAAAAGGGCCAACACCGGGGCCAGAACTTTTGTAAAAACTCTAAGCGCAGTTGTAATTCTGAATGGCAATGCCACAAACTGGTAATGCCCCCCCTACTATCGCAAAGTGTAAAAACCTCTGATGAGGAAGGAAAATTGGGACATGCAAGTACGCGTCCTTGATGTCTAAGGTCACCAAAAAGTCCCCTTGTTGGAGAGAGGCGATCATCGACCGAGTAGACTATATCTGGCAAGAATGTACCACCAGATACCGGTTTAGAGCTTTGACATCCAAAATAGGCCGTACCTCCCCATTTGGTTTTTGCACTGTAAACAGGTTTGAGTAAAACCCTGTGCCTTGCTCTATTGCCGGCACCTCCACAATTACACCCTGCAGGATTATGTGTCTCAGTGCTTGAAGCAATCCTCCCCTCTTTACGGGATCCAAGTTTAAGAACCTCTGAGGGGGCCAAGCCATAAACTCCAGTTTGTAACCCTGAGACACTAGGGAGACTACCTACCCATCGTGGATGAGCTGATCCCAAACCCCTGCAAAGTGCAACAGCCTTCCCCCCACCCAACTAAGTGGGGGTGCCCCTTCATAAGGAAGGCTTTGCGCCAGGCTTGGAGGATCCTTGGGTCCATGGCTTCTTTTGCCCCTGGCCTTGTTGTTTCCCCCTGGCCCCTGGTCCCTGAGGCCATTGAGACTGCCTAGGACCCGAAAACCCAGAGGCAACAGATGCTGAAGGTTTAAAAGAAGGACGCTTAACCGGCAGCAGCGTGCTTTTACCCCCTGAGATCTTCCAGCTATATTTGTCCAGGTCCTCTCCAAACAGGCACTCGCCGTGAAATGGGAATCCTGTCAACAACCTCTTACAGGGAAGCCCCGCTGACCAACTCTTCAGCCACAGAATCCTGTGCATATGCACAGATAAAAGTGCCATTCTGGATGCCTGTTGTATTGAATCCTTTATTTATTTCAGGTACTTATATAGCGCCGTCAATTTACACAGCGCTTTACATTGTACATTGACATCAGTCCCTATCCTCAAGGAGCTTACAATCTAAGGTCCCTAACTTACATTCATACATATACTAGGACCAATTTAGACAGGATCTAATTAACCTACCAGCATGTCTTTGGAGTGTTGGAGAAAACTGGAGTACTTGGAGGAAACCCACGGAGGCACAGGGAGGACATGTAAACTCCAGGCAGGTAGTGTCATGGTTGGGATCTGAACCAGCTACCCTTTTGCTGCTAGGCGAAAGTGCTATCCACTACACCAATGTGACGACCTTTAAGGCATCTACTGCAAAACATAAGGCCTGTTGTAAATCCAGAGGCCCCTCCTCTGGTTCATCCTCTCTGCCAGATGGCGTGGCCTGATCTTTTAAAGCCTGGCACACCCCAATAGCTGCCACTGCAGGCTGAATGGCAGAACCTGCTAGGTTAAAGGAGGACCGTAACAGAGACTTCAGCTTCCTATCTGCCGGATCCTTAAATCCCTGCGCATTATCCACAGGACAGGTTCAAGTTTTGCTAAGGGAGGAGACTGCCGCATCAAAGGCCGGCACCCCCACTTTTTCACACACTTTCCTCCATAGGGTAAAGTAAAGAAAGCCTCTTGGGAGGAATAAATAATCTTTCTGGGTGCTCCCAGTCAGAATACACCATCTGCTTAAGCAGGGGAAACACTTGAGTATTCTGAGGAGGCTTTAGTGACCCCAGGAATAAGAAGTCTTCCGTACCTCTGCAGAAGGCAACCTAAAGGATGCCCGCACTTTGTGTGTTAACGCACAGACGAGCAGCTTCTGTGACTGTGGTGCTGATGATTCCTGGCTGTCCACTGACCCTGACTCATCTGAAACAGAATCATCTGCCGGCACTCCAGTTGAATCCTCCACTGCTACCTCTTCCTCCTCCTCCATCCATTCCTGCTCCAACACCGGAGAGCCAGGGGATGGAGACCTGCCATGCTTCTTGATACCCTCTGTAATACATACAATCATCCCAGCAATCTTGCTTTTCAGCCCTGCAAGAGCTGATGACAGGTCCTCCTTAGTAACATAAGCCGAGGAGGAAGATGCTGTAGCAGCTACCATACCAGACAGGCGTAGTGGCTTAGACTGCCCGGTCGCCTCTGGTCTCTCCGGGGAAGCTATAGCAGCCAGAACCTGACCAGTTCTCTCTGGGAACGCTGGTGAAACCTCCTGACCTTTGGGAGCTGCACTCCCTCACTGCTCTTCCTGGAAGCCATGGCCAGCAACAAGTGCAAAAGCTCCCTCAGCCTATATCCCCAGCACCGCTCCCTGTCGTGCCTGACCGCCAGCTGCCCCCCCACCACTGGACTTACGTGCTCCCCAGAAGGAATCGCCTGCTCTGTGCCCCGACCACACCTTCAGCTGTGTGGAAAACTGCCACCGCTCCGCCATGATGAATCCGGCATTTAAAAGTGATTCGCACATGCGCGGCACCTCCACGTGCACGCTCGTGCCGTGTGCACACCTGCGGCCTGAAAAGCGTCCATAACCATCTGAATAGAACAAAACCAATGGACCTGGTCAGGACACAGCTCCCCCAGTGTCTCAGTTGAGTAAGTGCAAACCTCCCTGAAGCAGCGAGCCCCCTGGTGGCAAAGGAAAGAGACCCAGACCCCAGGACAGACTTGGACACAGGAAGTTTAACCCCCCAATAGGGGATTTACTCACCACTTCTGCCACAGGACCTGGAGCTAGCCGCAGGCCCAACCTTCACCCATCACGGCGGGCTCTATCACTCAGGACCTTCAAGGACCAGGGACCCTATGCTGAGGGTCCACTCCCTTAGACCAGGCTTACCACTATGCAGAGTCCAGCGCCACGTATGTACGCATTACAAGCAAAACCTCACAGATTCTTCAGTCTTCTTGGTGAGGCTCGGGTACCATTTATCTTAGCTATATAGCCATTTGAAATGGATCCGATAGAGTGCTGTCCCTTGATTCAACAGAACCTGTGTGGGATGCAGCAAAGAAGCTCATACCGAGCTCAAGAAGTGACCATCCACCTTTTCAGACACTGGCGAAAAAAACTGAAGTGCTCCCAGTGTGGGAGGGGTTATATAGCAGGGGGAACTTCCTGTTTGTGTTTGGTTGCCAGAGTCCATTCACATATAGGTGGCGTATAACACAGTATGTGATGTTTATATGGCCTGCTCTGTGTCCCGGGATGTATGAAAAAGAAACAGAAGCATGGAGAAACTAGGAAGTTGATCAGGCAAAACGAGCTGCCCTGAGTATGTCTCAGAAGCAGATTGGGAGGCAGACCAGGAAGTGATAGAAAGGAAACGGATAAAAATCCACAGTAGAGCAGGCAATGCCCATAGAACAGAAGCCAGAAACACATGTGAGTAGAACCACAAGTCCAGCAGAACCACTATAGCAAGGAGGTAAGAATTTCACAAACAGGAAACTTTAGGCTAAACCAT
>BLSH010224585.1:496303-511726 GCA_018402905.1 Glandirana rugosa
ACTTGATACGTAGAAGACCACTCGTTTTTGATACAGGTGTTTTTTAAGTGTTTATGTTTATAAGAATGAATGACACTACCGTACCTTCGATAATACCGTACCAAATCGGACATAATAGCTTCCATGCCATCACAGTAAGTAAGAATATTTGTATTTGTGAATTTTTTGTGGACATAGTTTTTGCTCACCAGAAGATGCATAGTTCAACATCAACGAATGGCATTTTTTTTTTAAGTTTTGGATTAAATGCAGCATAGTTAGAAAATCTCTCTCTCTCTGGTTTATGTTGTAGTTTCCCTGTCTAGGGAACAGGAAGTGACAGCAATAAAATCTTATAGAGGTCTGTGAACTTTTTTATATTCTAACCAGAAAAATTTAGCCCAAGCTTGGTTTTAGTGATACCAGTCAGATTTGTGGTAATGACCTCTAACAGGGTTAGTAAGTGGGACAAAACATATCCATTAGATAGGCATTTCCTATGATAGTGATGAAATTGTGGTTACTTTCTCAACACGCGATAAGTGAACACACTTTCATTCTCAGTGACCACATACAGCTTCACGTCAAAGAAAAGATCTAGATCTAGAGGTCATCGTTTTCAACAATTCCAAATAATAGAAAACAATTTCAACACCTTACTATAACAACCTGGCCATTTTGCTAATTATTTTCAGGTTTCCTCTAGGGTCCCAATATGTTAAAGTGGTTGTAAACCCTTACATATGCCCAGTAAAGTAACTGGCCTCAGGTGATACAGACAGATTAAACAAATCCTCCTACATAAGTTGAACCTGTTTATCTCCAGCTGTCTTTTCTCTACATCCATTGTTCATAATTCATGTCTGAGGTTTACAACCACGTTAACTATTCACTACTGGCAGTATCCAGTCTTCAACAGATTCCTTGGATTTGTAAGTCAGATGGTCCCAGAGTGCAGCCTTTTGGGATGGGATCCCTGGTGACAACTGAAAAGTAGAGGGCATAGCCAGTCTTTAAAGTGCACGTAAACTCTCTCCTATACCCAGTGAAGTGAACAGCCTCAGATGATACACAGAGATTAAACAAATCTCTCTACACAACTTGTACATGCAGCTCTGCGGTCTTCGGCTTTCTATATTCTTTAGAATATTCTTTAGAATTATAACATTGGGTTAGAATTTTTACTTCCTCATTCAGCAGTAGGAGTGTGACAGCTGATCAGCGGAAAGGCACACACCCCCCTCCACATAGACAGAGGAACATAGATTCTTGAAGAGCTGTACTGTGACAAGACAAGCTCTCTGATAATCTATTTATAGCACCCACCCCGACACTAATTTTCAGCTGCTTTTAGCTCCCGTCTCGAAGGACTTGTCAGAAATTATCATGCTGATAACATAGGAATGAAATAGCAGAAAGACACGGCACTTTGTGCTTTGGAGAGAGATAAGTAAACACTGCAGTTATATATGCCTAGGTCTAATTTCATTCATCACCATGGTCATCTGGGTAAAGATGGTGCCAAGACAGACATGTAGTCAATTAGAATAGCCAAACGTTTATTTTTGGGAGTAACCAGTTGCCAGAACTGAATTGAAGCAGAAGAGGCAAACATAATGTCAAGAAACAAAGTCAGAAACTGTGATCAAAAGTGCATGCTTTTGGAAGGTACATTGAATCCTTAATAACAGCAGGCTGCACAACCAATACCCTGAAGGTCTAAAGGGAATACTGGTGCACCAGTGTGGACTATGGGAAATCTGGAGGGTTAGTGGCCACAGCAAGGGATGCCAGATAGCAGCAAGTGCACAAGAGAAAGTCAGAGTTGAGAGGGCCAAGGAAGAAATGCCAGTGACTTTAGTGCAGTTGACAGTAGATGTGTATCTATAGACATATTATTGATTATATGGAGGGCATCACAATGCCATATACTAATTTGAACCTGGTTTCACGTGTATTATATCTTCCCACAAATACAAGATTAGCCGCTACAAAGTATACTGGGGTATATTCATCAACTCTGCACAGATATGCAATGCTAAACAGGAACAATGAGATTATGCGGTCTGTCCGAACGCCACAGTCAAGGCAGGTGTTACTGTCTGGTCATGGGGAAGAAAGTCACTGCAACTGGTATCGCTGAGCCCACGATGGAGAGCAGAAGTCATCATACTATGCCAGTGAAAGGCCCCTGGCCATACCCCACTGCACCCTATTTAAAGGAACACCATTGCTCAATTGGGGAACTGCTTAGACACCTATATCCGGGTTTGGAAGAACTTCTGCTCAAGTGCTCCAGTGCAAGATTTGGTACACAAGTAGATTCCCCCCAAAAAAAGGGACTTTGAAGAATAGGTAGACCAACCACATGCATCTATATAAAAAGCATACTTTTATTTTAGTGTACAAAATAGAGCAAAACATCATCTAATAGATCAAAGAGAAAGTCAAAGTCACATATACATTAAAAAAGTTACAATTTCATTGCACCATAGTTGCCTTGATGGAATATTGCTCTGAAGAGCATGACTGATGAGTCCGTTGTCCGCGATGGAGAGCGATTACCCAACATATATGTTTCGGAGCATTTACAAGCCCTTCATCAGGGGTAGCTGTACAACGAGTTGTGGCAAACAGATGTGTATTACAGATAAAATTTTTTCTCGTGAAATGATAGCAAACATACCCCACAATTGTGGGGGCAGATGAACTTTGTGGTGTTGCTGCTGGGTGGACAGATCAATCTGTTGAGCATGACATGATATGAACGAAGGATCATATAGGGGTCATCAAATGTGTTCATCAAGGAATCTTTCTTAGGTGAGGTGTTCAAGAGGGAGAATAGAATCGAGTGAGGGGAGACACACAGCTATATTCCTCATATAGGTATCTATAGGAACGACCGAAGGCATCTGCCCGCGGTCCCATATAAGTGTCTCTCTCTACCAGCCCCTCGAGTCTTGACACTATCCGGGCGGTGGACAGATACGGCACGGTGGACAGTAGCTAAGATTCGAGGGGCTGGTAGAGAGAGACACTTATATGGGACCGCGGGCAGATCCCTTCGGTCGTTCTTATATATACCTATACAAGGAACATAGCTGTGTGTCTCCCCTCACTCAATTCTATTCTCCCTCTCGAACACCTCACCTAAGAAAGATTCCTTGATGAACACATTTGATGACCCCTATATGATCCTTCATTCATATCATGTCGTACTCAACAGATTGATCTGTCCACCCAGCAGCAACACCACAAAGTTCATCTCCCCCCACAATTGTGGGGTGTGTTTGCTATCATTTCTACCCAGAGAAGAATTTTATCTGTAATACACAATGCCACAACTCGTTGTACAGCTACCCCTGATGAAGGGCTTGTAAATGCTCCGAAACATATATGTTTCACTCATCAGTCATGCTCTTCAGAGCAATATTCCATCAAGGCAACACTGGTGCAATGAAATTGTAACTTTTTTTAATGTATATGTGACTTTGACTTTCTCTTTGATCTATTAGATGATGTTTTGATCTATTTTGTACACTAAAATAAAAATATGCTTTTTATATAGATGCAAGTGGTTGGTCTACCTATTCAAAGTCTACTTGTGTACTATTATCCTTGGGATGAGGTCGCCACCACATTTTTTCCTACAGACTGTATGGTATACCATTCAGCACAAGATTTGGGCCCCAACACACCGGCCGGTGGAGGAGGGTTTGCCAGAGACTGTTAGACCATTATACTGGCAATGCCCATAGTCAGGTCCTCCCTCAGTATAGTGGCTATTCATCAGTCAGCTTATTTTCTGAGTCACATATTATTTTATAACTGTTTCCGTATACTTATTAAAGTGTTTATTATGGCTTTTCCAACAATTGGCTGTTGATTTATTGTGTGTTGTAACAATAAATATCCCCCCTTCAGCCTTGATGTGTCATAGGGTGTGGCATTGCTGGGAAAGTTGTTTGACATTCGGAGTCAGGGGACCCAAACATCAATGGCTCCTTTGGGGGTAAGGGCTACAGAAAAAAACACCTTGTACCCGATCTGCTTTCTGAAGGCACATGGTTACATTGTTATACTTCACTTCTGCTGACTGGGAAAGCTACAATGTCCTCCAGCACAATGCATGAGTACATGCTAGTGGGATTTTGAGGTCAACAGCATTTTCATGAAACAGCCAGAAGTAAAGCCTGGTACACACGGGCCGAATGTTGTGTGTATGTCGGTCTGTCCGACAAAAGCCGGCCGCCTGGCTTCTGTCGGATGGGCATGCTGGAAAGCCAGCAGCCGACCGACTCCCAATCAGCGTTCTCAGCCAATGGCAGAGAGCACTGATTGGAATGTTCCGTTGGGAAGAACAGCTCAGTGAGGGAGATCGCTGCACTAACTTTGCATAGTTAGTACATCGGCTCTGACTGGAGCTGATAGTTTTTTTTCATTCAACCCAACTCATAGTGTTTACCGGGTTTCAGGATGTGAGATCATTATAAGCAAAATAAAAATAAACTTTAGCTCTGCAGCAGGTAAGAAGCAGAGCTAAAGTTTTTTTTTTTGTTAGTTTTTTTAGATGTTAACCACTTCAATACCGGGCACTCTCATCCCCTTCCTGCCCCGGCCAATTTTAAGCTTTCAGCGCTGTCACACTTTAAATGACAATTGTGCGGTCATGCAACACTGTACCTATAAGAAATTTTTAGGTTTTTTTTTTATTTGTTTTTTTTTGAGACACGGATGGATACTAATAGACTGCACTGATGGACACTGATAGACTGCACTGATGATGTGGCACTAATGGGCACTGATAGGCTGCACTGATGAGGTGGCACTGATAGGTGTCACTGATGGACACTGATAGACTGCACTGACGGGCACCTATAAGAAAATTTTCGCTTTTTTTTTTGAGACACTGATGGATGCTGATAGACTGCACTGATGGGCACTGATGAGGTGGCCCTGACAGGCGGCACTGATGGGTAGTGATGGGGTGGCTCTGATGAGGTGGCACTGATGGCCACTGATAGGTGACATGATGAGGTGGCACTGATAGGTGGTCCTTATAGGCGGCACTGATGGGTAGCGATGGTAAGGCATTGATAGGGTGGCACTGATAGGCTGCCCTAATTGACACTGATGGGCAGCTCACCTAGCTGGCATTGTGCAGGAACCACCGCAGCATTTCGCTTCCCCCATGGTCTCTCCACCCCCTCACCTTTTGCAGCTGGATCCCTTCAGCCAAGCTGACTCTCGTCTGGATCTCTTCAGTAAGGCAGCAAGCAGGCTGAATCCCCAGCCGGGTCCGGATCCCGACTTCTTTCCCCTGTGAGAGCTAGGCTGAATTCCCGGCTGGGGTATGGATCCTGGCTCTGCCCTGCGATCAGCGGCAATGCGGGCTCTCACCAAGCAGTCGGTGGTGTGTGAATTCGGTGGCTCTCCGTGAATGCAGCTGCCAGCTCAGGTCAGCCTGTGAAAGAATTGGTCAAGCCCAATGCAATCTCCCAAATCTAGGCCAGCTAGGCTGACAAAGCCCAGGCGCCAGGACACCATTTCTAGTCGCCATCGCCACCTGGATTTGTCGAGCCCTGCTCATCAGCCACTCAAGAGAAGTCTGTATTTTTGTCAAGGCTTCCTCTGACTGGCCGAGATGGAGAATGCATTCACTGACAAAAAAAAACAACATTTCCCCTGAGTGGCTAAGTGTTCAGCCTGACTTTTCCGGCAGGAGATGGGAATTCACCCGTGCTGCTGCCGTAACATAGGGGCACTCACTGTATGTAGTTAATGCTACATGTTACAGCAAACACAGTGTTTGCATCATCATGTGATGGTAATGATGGTAATAAAGCTATTTAAAGTAATAGGAAAGCTAGAATTCTACTTTAAAACTTAAAAAAATAAGCCAAGACAAACTGGATGAGATTTACAGGACAGGGGTCATTTACTTTAAATGAAGTGTTAGCCATTTACTGCCATTTATTTACCGAGTCCTGACACAGTACACAGTTTGGCTTCGTCCTGCAAGGACACCATAGGTATGTGGACCTTGTGTATTTCAAGCTACCTGAATCTATGAGGAACCAATCAAACTACTTGCATTGAGCAATGTAGCCCAAATGCAACGGCAAGGCCTCTTTTGAATTTCCCAATTTCACAATAATGCACTTTGTTTGTGTCAAAAAAGGAATATGCAGTGCAGCCCAACATGCAAAGATCATTATTGAAAAAAGCAATGTGTGATTTAAAAAAGTAAAAAAAAAAAAACACAGCAGCTCACATAAAAGTGCATAGCAGTGCATTCAAAGACACATTGCAATGTCCATCATCAGCACTTGTGAACACATATGCACTGGGGTCTTCAAGGGCCCCAACTGTCTACGGGATATGTTTCTGGGAGTCTACCCTACAGTAGAGCTGCACGATTCTGCCCAAAATGAGAATCACAATTTTTTTGCTTAGAATAAAGTTCACGATTCTTTCACGATTCTCACGGCGTAACATCATCTTTCATATTATACAAAAAATTGGGCTAACTTCACTGTTTATTTTTTTGGTTTTTTTTTGAAAGTGTCATTTTTCTCCAAAAATTGCGTTTGAAAGACTGCTGCGCAAATACCGTGTGACATAAAATATTGAAATGATCACCATTTTATTCTCTAGGGTCTCTGCTAAAAATATATATATAATGTTTGGGGATTCTAAGTAGTTATATAGCAAAAAGCAATAATGATTTTAACTTGAACTCAACAAGTGACAGAAAAAGATTTGGTCTTTAAGTGGTTAAACTGACCTAATTTTACAAACTTCCTTTGATCTAGATTCTAGAACAAAACATTGCAATGTTTATAGTTAACAGCAAAATCACATAGTCAGCAAGCCAACCAGTAGCGCTAAAGTAGAGAATATGAAGATGTTAACAAGTCCGTTTCTATATACAAAGGTCATGAAAACAGGGTGTCCCAGTCTGCAGAGTCCCAAGAGATATATATATATATGGAGGTCTATATTTCAAAGTCCATCACCGAACACCACATGACCATCAAAGAGCGTCCCTCAGGACAGATCCTTACCAAAAGATGTGTGCTAGGCACTCTCATGCACTAGCAGAACTCACGTGTTGTGCTTCTATATATGCACCAGCTGGTCTCAACCTCCACTCAGACGGGTCTCCACACATAGGATAAAATATAAGAAAATCGCACCATAGTGCAAAATCCTTAAAGCTTTTTATTTGTAAAATATTTAAAACTGCAAGAAGTTCACACATATATAAAGCCTTAGAGGTAATCCCCCAATGTGCAGACTCTTACCAGATGCAGTAAATCAAAGAGCATATCCCACAGGCTGTATAACTCTGCAAGCACACACCGTCCCAGGACTTCTTCACAGCCCTTCGGCGGCGTTCCTCCCCTCCACTCTAATCTCCCCGTCCAGCAGTGAGCACGAGCGATAGGAAGTCTCACAGGTGCCTGAGATGACTGACGGCCGTCCTAGCCAATCACGACGCGTTTCATCGTATCCCAACTTCGCGCTCACTGTGTACGGGGGGGGCCAGGGAGCGGGTGCGGCGGCCTCGATTGCCGCCGGCCACCCGCGATGCCCCCCCCGGAGCGAATGAGCGGAGGTCCGTGTATGTAAACACGGACCTCCGCTCTGTGTGAGGGGGAAGGGCTGTGATCACAGCCTTCCCGTACATGAAGGCTGTGACCACTTCCCTTCCCCAGCTAGGCAAGCCCCCCTACAGTTAGAACACGCCCAGGGAACATACTTAACCCTTAGCGCGCCCCCTGCAGGTTAACCCCTTCACTGCCAATGGCATTTACACAGTAATCAGTGCATTTTTATAGCACTGATCGCTGTATAAATGCCAATGGTCCCAAAAAAGTGTCAAAACGTTCCGACATGTCCGCTGAAATATCGCAGTACCGCTAAAAATCGCAGATCGCCGCCATTACTAGTAAAAAATAAAAAAAAAATAAAAACCCCAAAAATGAATTCTCATCATCCGTAAACGCGGCCACTTTTGCGCAAACCAATCAATAAACGCCGATTGCGATTTTTTTTATCGCAAATATGATGAAGAATATAAATTGGCCAAAAACGGTGAAAAAAAATGTTTTTTTATATTTTTTTTTTGGATTTGTATGTTAGCAAAAAGTAAGAAATTTGGGTTTTTTTGCAAAATTGTCGCTCTTCTTTTGTTTATAGCGGCGATCAGAAATGACGCAGCGGTGATCAAATACCACCAAAAGAAAGCTCTATTTGTGGGAAAAAAAGGACGCAAATTTCGTTTGGGTACAACGTCGCACGACCGCGCAATTGTCAGTTAAAGCGACGCAGCGCCGAATCGCAAAAAGGGCTCCGGTCCTAAAGCTGGAAATCCTTCCGGTCCTTAAGTGGTTAAAGTAGCTGCTTAGGACTTATTCATTTAGATACACCTGGCGCGGATTGGGACTACTAAGGTGACTAGGTATCTGGGTTCGCTATTTAGTACCTTGCTGTGGCCTAGAAATTTTTGGAATGTTTATAGTTAACATTGAAGAATGTTTTGAAACTTGGCAGACTGCCCAGAATGTTTTGAAACTGGCAGACTGCCCCAAATGTTTTGAAACTGGCAGACTGCATAGAACGTTTTGAAACTGGCAGACTGCATAGAACGTTTTGAAACTGGCAGACTGCACGGAATGTTTTGAAACTTGGCAGACTGCGCGGAATGGCTCTGCACTTGTCACATAGAATCGAGGAAGTGTCAGGTTGAGATTATCAGGGGGGTTGAATCGAGATCGTGATCTTTTAATTATTAATCATGCAGCTCTACTCTACAGTTATATTTGATATTATATTCTGCTACCTGGTGGGATAATGCCCCATATCCTGTCTGCTATCTAGTGCCTAATGGTCACCCTACTATATTTCTGGCATCTCGTGAGTAATGCCCTTATTTTCCTTGACATCTCAAAGACCAGACCAAACTCTAGGGAGGGGGACAAATGTGAGTTAGCCCCACTGCAAGGAGCTTGTGTAGGTCTAGGGTTCTGCAAAAAGCAGTTTTTCTTACCAGATCCTCCACTCCAGGAGACCCCATCCAGGCTGTAAGACTGTTCCCCGCAGCCTCTTCTCACCTATGCTCCAGTGGTCTTTTGACCTCTGCCATCAAAAAAGCTCTGCTCCTGCAGGCTCCCTCCAGGGTGTAAGACTGGCCCCCGCAGGTTATTCTCCCCTTTGCTCCAGTGGCCATTGGTCCTCTGGCAACCCATAGCCCTGCATTGGATAGAGGGTCAGACCATTGCCAGAGCATAGGGAGGTAGATGGAAGAGCCAGATCAGGTAATTAAAACTGCTGTTCCCAGTCCCCCAGACCAGTAATTCTCAACCACTAAGCCATGGCCCACTGCCAGGCTGTGGCCTCCTTCCTCCTGGCCTGCAGGTCCCCTCAGCCTCCCACAGTGCCCCCAGGCCCCCTGAGGGCCACCAGTCACCACAGTGTCCTACAGTGTCCCGAACCTCCTGCACTGTCCTCTAGTCTAACACAGTGACCCAGCAAAAGCCCATAGCCTCCTGGAGAAACCTCCAGCCTCCACCAGAGAGCCAAGCCCTTGCAGTTGTGGTGAGAACCAGAACTAGACAAAACAAGCATTTAAATCCTGCAGCATAGGGGCAGCCCCACTGCAAGGGAGAATTTTTGTTCTTTCCCAGATATAGGCTTTAAGGCTGGGTTCACACTATCTGATTTTTAAACGGTCCAACTTTGATACACACCAAGTTCAAAGCACCTTATGTAATGCACCTTATTATTACTTGAAGCACTTTATTGGATTATTTTTATGTGGACTAATACTTACAGTTGTGTTCATAAGTTTACATACCCTGGCAGGATTTATGTTTTCTTGGCTATTTTTCATAGAATATGAATGAGAACACAAAAACATTTTTTTCACTCATGGTTAGTGTTTGACTGAAGCCATTTATCAACTGTGTTTACTCTTTTGAAATCATAATGACAACAGAAACGACCCAAATGACCCCGATCAAAAGTTTACATACCCTGGTGATTTTGGCCTGATAAGATACACACAAGTTGACACAAAGGGGTTTGAATGGCTAATAAAGGTAACCATCCTCACCTTTGATCTGTTTGCTTGTAATTAGTGTGTGAGTTTCTGGACTCCTGATAGACCCTTGCATCTTTTATCCAGTGCTGCACTAACGTTTCTGGATTCTGAGTCATGGGGAAAGCAAAAGAATTGTCAAAGGATCTATGGGAAAAGGTAGTTGAACTGTATAAAACAGGAAAGGGATATATAAAGATATCCAAGGAATTGAGAATGCCAATCAGCAGTGTTCAAACTCTAATCAAGAAGTGGAAAATGAGGGGTTCTTTTGAAAACAAACATGGTCAGGTAGACCAACTAAAATTTCAGCCACAACTGCCAGGAAAATTGTTTGGGATGCAAAGAAAAACCCACAAATAATTTCAGGTGAAATAAAAGACTCTCTGAAACATGTGGTGTGGCGGTTTCAAGATGCACAATAAGGAGGCGCTTGAAGAAAGATGGGCTGCATGGTCGAGTTGCCAGAAGAAAGCCATTACTACGCAAATGCCACAAAGTATCCCGCTTACAATACACCAAATAGCACAGAGACAAGTCTCAAACCTTCTGGCACAAAGTAACTTGGAGTGATGAGACCAAAATTTAACTTAATACCATGTATTGCCCCCTTAAACATCAATGACAGCTTGAAGTCTTTTGTAGTATTTGTGGATGAGGCGCCTTATCTTCTCAGATGGTAAAGCTGCCCATTCCTCTTAACAAAAAGCCCAGTTGTGGCTGAAATTTTGAGTTGGTCTACCTGACTGGTTTGGTTTCAACAGAACAATATAAGTCAATGCAGCGCTCGGATAGAGCAGAAGATAGAGGACCCCTCAGAAGAAAGAAGACCCCGCAAAAGAGCAGAAGAAAGACGGTGCCGGAGAGGGAGAAGACGCTGGAGCTGATTTAATAAAATATTTTAAAAACCTGTGTAGTGTTTTTTTTTTTTACACTTTTTTTTCAGGTGAATGGGTAGGGGTACAATGTACCCCATACTCATTCCCATAGGGTAGAGGGCCTGGATCTGGAGGCCTGTTAAAGGGGGCTTCCAGATTCCGATAAGCCCCCCACCTGCAGAACCCGACAACCACCACCGCCAAGGGTTGTCGGGAAGAGGGGAGGAGGCACTCGCTTGTCCCCACCTCCTTTCCTGGCCTAACAGGCTGTGTGCTCAGATAAGGGTCTGGTATGGATTTTAGGGGGGACCCTACGACTTTTTTTTCATTTCCCCTTAAAATCCATACCAGACCGAAGGGCTTCGTATGCTCTTGGAGGGGGACCCCATGCTGTTTTTTTTTTTTTGGCGTGGAGTTCTCCTTCAAGATCCTCAGAGTACAAGTCGCATGCCAAAGTCGGATCAGTTAAGACAATGATCCGACTTTGATGCGACTTCAATGCTTTTCAATGGGCTGAATTAGGATCAAAGTCGGACAAAAGTAGTACAGGAACCTTTTTTCAAAGTCGGTACGACTTTGAAAAACACAAGTCAGACCAGTTAAGATGGCTCTCATTGGGAATCGTTTTTGTGACGTAATGCTACTTGTGCTGCTAATGTCGGTCCGAAAAGCGGACTACTGTGAACCCAGCCTTAAGCTGAACTCCAACTAAACTGCTATATATATATAAAGTTCAATTACACAAATGTAAACAGGACTGATTTCTGGGATTACATTTACAGGACAGGAAGCTTTGGGCTGCCAGTCTATGAGCAGCTTGGGAGTTTGTATTTTCTGGCACCTTATGCGACTCTATAAGTGTGACAGCTACACAGGTACAGGTAGAATTTTGTATCAGCCAAAAGATTAAGAAAAGCATGCAGTTTCCCTGTCAAGGATACTTTTTATCAAAGGGACATGTCTGTCTGCAAACAAGATGTCAAACTATATGCCTGCAAAAAAAAAAAAAAAAGCATACAGTTTCTTATTCTACTTATCATACGTGGGTGTCAGATATAGAAGAGATTTGGCCTAAAAAAAAAATGTTACACTTTCTCTTCACGCATTACAGGAAGTATCATCTACCACTCTGATCCCACACACAGCTACTGATAGCAGTATATGCACGCTAATCTCTCATTCAAACTAACTGTAGTTCAGATAACATTTTTCTACATACAACACATGCATTTGCAATGCAGCACCATGCTAAAAACAAACTTTAACAGATATCAGAGATTACCACCACCTTCATTTAAAGCAGTCCTAAACCGAAAAGTGAAAGCTTATTTATAGGTATATGTACACTCCATTTTCTACTTATATACTGATGACTGACCAGAGACATTTCCTTTTTTTTTTTTTAGATTAAGGTCAATATCACACCCCTCCAGTGCCCGGTCTCCTGACCAACGCCTCTGCTAATGTGCAGGATTAAAGCCTTGAGATTGTTCAGGAGAAGCCTGTAGGCAGGTGCCTACTACTGGTGCTGGGCTGCCCTGGTGGGGAAGGGTTAATGGTTGTTCTGCATTTTTCCCGGGCTTTTCTGGGTTCTGTCCACCATGCTGCATATAAATAGGGGGAAGGCTGGTCTCAGAGGGCAGAATAGGGACTGCATGAGAAACCAGAAAGTCCACCCATGAAGACATAACCACCAGAAACCTACTATCTCCCTACACGGGAATCTACCTCACAAGGACTCTTCCAATTATGGACTACTACCTGGAAAGATATGTCTGGGCAGCCCTGGAATAGTGAGTTAGAACTGTGTGCACTTTGGAGTATATTGTTGCAGCATAATAAGTAAAGCTGTTGACTGGTCAAAAGCCTGGTCCTAAAGTGAAGCTCCAGGCTCCTCCAGAAAAAGTTAAGTCACAAATACTGTAGCCGCTGGCTTTTAATATTAGGACACTTACAGGGGAGGGCTGGGCTCGGGGGCAGGGTGGCAATTGCCCCCCAGGCCACCCTAACTTACATTCAAAATGGCCAACGGCCGCTGCCCGCTCACACTTTTTTCTTCTTGTGGAGGAAGGAAGTAGGGGCCAGGGGCGCAGCCACCTACTAACTGCAGGCAAAGGGGGGGGGCGTCCTGGGCCGGCCCTACCATGGATCCCGAAGGGCCCATGGGGGGAGGTGGGGGGCTGGGGTGCTGCCGGATTACACAGAGCGGGGATCTACGGCTTACAAAGTCCTACCTCCTGGACCAGCTTCTATAATAGACAGCACACTGGTGATGTCTATCATAGGAGCCGGTCCAGGAGGCGGGACTTCATATGACAGCGGCCGCGCCAGGTAAGCGGGAGATCCCCGCTCTGTGTAATCCGGTTGCTCTCCTCTCTCTGCATTGCAAGCTGCATTGGATGGGCACTGGTGAGGCTGCATTGATGGGCACTGATCAGGCTGCCCTAATCAGGCTGTGCTGCTGGGCACTGGCGAGGCAGCATTGGTGGGCACTGATGAGCTGCATTGGTGGGCACTGATGAGCTGCATTGATGCATTATTTTTGTTACCACATTGTATCATATTTGTCTTGCTTCATAGCATCAATATCCGTTCTAAAACTAGGTGGGCATGGATGGTGAGCTGATTCGGTAGTTCAATGGGCCACTTGACTGGGCTTGCCCCCCAGGCCTAAGGCTGCCAGCCCTCCCCTGGACACTTACCTGTCCAGGAATGCAGTAATGCCTTCACCCCAGCTGATTTTGGCATCGACTCTCTGGTGCTGCCGTCAGCATTGCTTATAAGGGAAACTATAAGTTCCCTACTGCGCATGTACGAAGCGTGCTGCGGTTTGTAAATAGCCCCTCGACAAGGAAAGGAGGAGGAGGGCCAAACATCCGGATGATCTCGCTGCAGCGAGATCACCCACAAGTGGGAGCGGGTACCTGTCAAAACCATGTACCCACCAAGGTGCAAAACGTGGCACCGGAGGCGGGGCAGATAAGCGTAACTTCCCGTTTTGCATGGAGCTCCATTTTAAGTTATTTGTAAAGGGGTGCATCGTGGTAAATAGCGTATCAAAAGAAAAGGGCATATAAAACACACAATAAAAGAGGAAGGAATGGAAGGCCACCATGAAAGGTTTACTAGGCAAAGAAGTTGGAGAAAGTGTGTAGTTGCTATGGGAATGTAATAGCAGCCAGACAGCAAAGAGTGGTACCAGGCATGGGTGATGGGTACTCCAGTAGCGAGGGGGTCAATGCTCTGGCTCCCTCCCTAACGGTCAGTTCCCCAAAAGCGATTGGGACCTAACCCACAGTACGGAGACCTCAAGGATCTAATCGCAAGGAACGGGAGAACTAAAGGAATTAAGTGCACGCATGAGGTCCACTCTTGTGCATGGCAGGACCCCGATCTGTTACTGGGAATGAGAAGGTCGCCTCTAAATTTTACATTCTGGTGGGCAAGCTGTGAAGCGAATTGGGACAAAGTGTTGCACAGAAGGGATCTGTATGTTGCTTCAGAGCTGCACTTCTAATTCAGGGTTCCAACTTAATGGCACTGGTGAGCACATACACCCGAGAGATACCCCCCACATGAAGGGCGAGTAGGCCCCGCCCACAAGCCGCTGGCCTGCTACCTCTGCCTGAACATCAGTCCCTCACGATCTGACAGAGATCTCATGACTTTATAACAATGTCTTCTCTTTCATCATGAATGTTTAAAGTGGGCTTTCACACCAAAGTGAGACAATATATACAACTCACCAATACATAATCAGTGACCAAAACTCTGCCCCACTCTGTCCCCAGAGACCCAGCTATTTCTCCATCCCATGCTACCATCTTGCCACTCATACAGCAGGAAGGAAAGCAAAGCCAAGCTGCCAATCACAGGCAGTGTGCTAAAGACATTTTTGCCTTACATGTGGCAGTCATGCGTCACTACTCAGCACATCAGCAGCTCAGGTAGTGGTTAAAGATGGAAATAAGCTCTTGACTTTTGACAAAGGGTGAAACTTGCATGTCAGTAATTGTTTTGACTGCAGATTTTGGGGAAAGGATGAGTGCGTCTGAAATAGCTGATGGAGCGGTTTATGAAGGTACTACTACTGTTTACACCAGGAAAGTCATATGACACAGAGCAGGGGGCAGGCTGGATCCCTTTTTCAGGGACAGTTCACAGTTCAGTGGGTTATTCATTTGATGAGAAGGTCTGAATGAGGAAGCCTAATGCGAAAATCCATCAATTTAACGAGACGTGCCAGGAATGTAACTGTCATTTTGGTTGTGCTCTCAACCAAACTGTTAAACCAAAAATGGCTGGTATCATAATTGATCACATGTGCAATTAAAGATTAAAGAGAGGCCAAGATGGCAGCTTCCTTAGCGGAAAACAATAGCAGCGTTTAGTTCCACTTTAACCACCGTCTGCAATGTACTAGTCAAAGTGAATGTCAACATACACGTACGTTGATGCCTA
>BLSH010224585.1:521731-537160 GCA_018402905.1 Glandirana rugosa
ATAAGACTATAAGAAGATCATCCTTCTGCGTAGACTAAAGAGTCATGACAACGGGTGGGGAGTCATTGTAACGAATACCAGGGTATACAGGGCTTTACTGATCTAAAAACACTAAAGGTTACCTCCTATTTCTCTTATTCTACAAACATGTGTGGCATTTTAATACAAGAACCTCTAACAATTCCGGTGAAAGTGTGACCCCGTCCTTCCCGCCGTCGCCATTTCGCGACGATCAAAATCTCCACGAAATGGTGACAATATCGTCACGAAGCCGCAGTGATAAACCCACCGTCACCCCCGCGAAAATTGGGGGTTCTTCCACAAGTCGACGAAGCCTTCAAAAAAAGTCCTGCAAGCACCATCTTTGGGGCGGTGCACCACCCCCTGCCATTGCAATGAATGGCCAGCCCTTCCGAAGCAGCTGAACACCTTCTTGGGGGTTAAAAGCGCCCCCACTGCCACCCAAATAGTGACGCCGAAGCACTGCTATAACAGTGGTAAAGCACCTCTAAAACTAGCAGCGCTTTACCGCTGCCGCCCTTCCTGCCCCAGTGTGAAAGTGGCCTTAACAATCTCCAAGAACATAATTTTACGGTGTGTACAAACATCTTATTCTCTTTATCCTCCATTGGAAATCACAAAAATCTAGTCATTTCGGGACATATGGGACCATAAGCAATGTTACTGAGGGGTGGGCAACAGTACTGAGAAATCAGATGCGTCTTCCTACTAGAAGAATATCAGAATAAATCAATGCCTGGCCAAGCCTAGAAAAAAAAGATTAAAAATTGCTGCAGCTGTGAAAGGTGCCAAGAAGAATCTGATATTCCTGTGAATGGCAGGTAGTGCCACTAAGACTGTATTCTGATAGAATCAAGGATATCTCAAGAACATGAAGTACAAAAAAAACAGGTGGAAATTGAGATATTTAATAAAACAGCCTTTTCAATACTAAAGAGAGAGAGAAAAAAAAAATGAAAAATGAATGAATAATTAAGAATTATGAACAAAAGGAAAAGGAAAATTAACAGATATCTGCCTTCATGGTCCAGAGTAGAAGCTGCAGGTGAAACTGAAGCATTCAAACTGTAAAGAATAATTTCCAAGAGACCCAATATAACAAAGAAAAAAAGATCACACTGGTAATAGTGGAGTTATGCTTTTAAATGAAAGGTTTTCGGCTATGAGACCTGCAGTTCACATGGGAGACAGATTTTGATCACAGAGGAGAAAGTACAGCTGTATTAGAAGACCAAGGTTTTTCTATATCAACATCAGATGTATTACAGTCAGGGTGGATAAAAATCAATGATTTTTTTTAAAAAAATTAAAAAAATCTGATTTTTTTTTTATTTAAATCGATTTTTTTGATTTTTATCAAATTTATTTTAATAAAATGCTCTTGAAGTAAAAATCTATCCAAAGATAGTTTTCTATTTAGGATACATTAATAATTTAGCTTATTCAGCATGAAATGGAGAGCTTAGTTATTTAGCATGAGGCTGTATATTCTGCAATATTTACATTTTTGGTAAACTCATTCAATGAATCCAAGCTCTGCAAGCTGAGATAACATGCACTGCATTGATGCACTCACACAATTTCACAGTAACCGTGAGATAAAACAAAGTTCAGGAATATTCCTTTATCCTTGTTTTGCAAATCTATGTACACTACAAACTCTATGATTGAATCTGTTCCGATAACGCTGTTTTACTAACCTGACAGCTTATTATTCTAAATAGGGAACCTTCATTTTGTTTGCAAATATTAAAGATTCTAACTACCAGCAAGAAAAAGTCAATATATTTAGAGAGCACCTGTCATTTCAGATTCATCATGGCAGCGCCTGTTAGCGGGCATCCACTCACCTGCTGCCGACACATCCCTCACCTTGTTGTGTCACTGCCGCAGCACCAGCCGTCCCATTAAAGTGAATGGGACTGTCGGTGAGTCAACAGCGGGTCAGAGAAGAAGCCGCTGCGGGTCAGAGATGACAGTTGCTCTTTAAAAGTTGTGATTTAAGTCGAGTTGATTTAAATCAAGCCTTTTTACTAGTGATTTAAATCATGATTTAAATCGTGACTTAAATCGACTTGATTTAAATCAAATCCACCCTGTTTGCAGGTGCTCAGAATCGGGAGGTTTGGGCATGTCAATTAATAAAAGCATGGTTAAAGAGATGCCTTCCCTGAAATATATTGTTTAAAAGTATTGTCTGCATCCCGAGCAGGTAGCCACAATGCCCAAAGCATATGAACCGACATATGTCACTAAAAGTAAAGACATTATTCACTATGGTGAGGAGATGTCTGTTAAAGTGAAGGACTGAAGGGTCCACAGGAGGGACAAATTGTCAAGGAATTTCCCGACTGTAACACTGCTGGAAAATGTGGGTTCTGTGGTGAACTGCCAGTAAACCCAACACTCACCAGTTATCAGGGGCATTGCTAGGGGGTGGCTATTGGGGCTATAGCCCCAAGTCTGGGGCCCATAGCCCCGAGTCTCTTACCGGGTGGGTGCAGTTCTGCAATTAGCAAGTATGTCTCTCTGGGGACCCTGATGTAAGGGGAATCCACACTCAGGTATGTAACAATATTTATATAAATATATATATATATATATATATATATATACACACGTATATTATATACATGTGTATGCCCACTCAAGCATATGACTTTCTTTACTTTGCTGCTATGGGCTCTAGCCCCAGATCTTTTGTAGACCTAGCAACGCCCCTGCCAGTTATAATGCAAATATTTTATTATGACCAAGACAAGCCCTAGAAAGGGTAGTTCTGTTTAAAACAGTTACATCAGTAACAGATTAACCTGATATAAAACACGGGAACAAACAAGTTGTAAGTTAGGGCCGGTTCACACTTGAGCGGCGCGACTTCGCGACCCGTTCACATCTAGGCGACTCAAGTCGCCTGACAAGTCATCTCAATGCTGTGCAATGGAACCGTTCTAATAGGAGCGAATCACTTTGCTCCGACTTAGAAAAATAGTTCCTGCACTATTTTCAGGGCGATCTCAGCGCGGCTTGCATTGACTTCTATGATAGAAGTCTCCAGACAAGCCGCATTGAGATCGCCTCGAGCAGAGCGACTTGCTTCGCACTGGCAAGTCACGCCGTTCAAGTGTGAACCGGCCCTTAGGGTCTAAAGGCTGTACACATGATCATAAAATCATAAAAAAAGTATCGCTTCAAAGCGATCATATAATAATATGATCGTTAGTATGCAGCTTTTGTCTGAAATTTTCCAAAGGGACAAACACAAGAGTTTTCTTGTACGATACCAGATCGTACGATTTCCGTTTAATTGGTTTTCATCCGAAAATACAATACAAATATATTACATCACTTCCGAATTTGTATTCTGTCGTACGAGAATTTTCAGATATTAGTAACCTCTTCATTTTCAATTTGGACAGTAGCATGCAAAAAAATGGACGATCATTCGCCCCAAAATCTCATTGTGTATACTAGGCTTTAGACTCATATTCCCTCCTATGACCTGTGAAAGAGCCTTGCCAAATGCATTAGCCAGATAAGACCAGAACAATCTGACTAACAATTATAAAATAAACATTAAATATTTTATCTAACAGAGAATGCCAAGGGATGCCAGAAACAGTATGGCCTATCTCCTATCCAAGGCCATATCCAAATCACTGGCCAGTGGAGGTTTTTTATTCAGTCTGCCGGTGGTTCAGCCCTTAACCTCTTGACCGCTGGGCACTTAAACCCCCTTCCTAACCGGACCAATTTTCAGCTTTCAATGCTCTCACATTTTGAATGACAATTACTCAGTCATACTACACTGTCCCCATATGAAATGTTTGCCCTTTTTTTTCACACAAATAGAGATTTATTTTGGTGCTATTTAATCACCATTGGGGTTTTTATTTTTTGCGCTATAAATGGAAAAAGACCAAAAATTTGGTAAAATAATGCATTTTTCTTTGTTTCTGTTATGCAATTTTGCAAATTAGTATTTTTTCTTCATAAATTTTGGTCAAAATGTATACTGCTACATATCTTGGGTAAAAATAACCCAAATTCATGTATATTATTTGGTTTTTGTGAAAGTTATAGAGTCTACAAGCTATGGTGCCAACCACTGAAAATTGATCACACCTGATGTACTGACGGCCTATCTCATTTCTTGAGACAAGCCAGGAAATATCCCCCAAATGACCCCTTTTTGGAAAGTAAACATTTCAAAGTATTTATAAAAGGCATGGCGAGTTTTTTGAAGTTGTAATTTTTTTTCCCACAATTCTTTGCAAAATGAATCATTTTTTTGTTCAGTTTTTTTTTCCATAAAATTGTCATATTAACAGGTTATTTCTCACACCCAGCATATGCATACCACAATTTACACCCCAAAACACATTCTACTACTCCTCCTGAGTATGGCGATACCCCATGTGTGAGACTTTTACAGCCTGGCCACATACAGAGGCCCAACATGCAGGGAGTACCATTAGGAGTTCTAGGGGAATTCATTTCAAATCTAACTTGGCTACCTTTTACACTATTGTGAGGCACGGCATGGATGTGTCATGAATGAGAACTGATGTGGTATAGATGAGCATGAATGAGGCACAAATGAGCACGAATGGGGGTGGATGAGCCGTGGATGGAGTTGGCTGAGCACGGATGGCTGAGCACGAATGCATGGGTGAGCACGGATGCATGGATGGGTGAGCACAGATGCATGGGTGAGCACAGATAGATGGCGGAGCACAGAGCATGGCTGAGCACGAATGGATGGGTGAGCACGGATGCATGGCTGAGCACAGATGGATGGCGGAGCACGGATGCATGTGTGAGCATGGATGCATGGGTGAGCATGCATGGAAGGGTGGGCACTGATGCACGGGTGAGAATGCATGCTTGGGTGAGCACGGATGCATGGGTGAGCACAGACGGATGGCGGAGCACGGATGCATGGGTGAGCAGACGGATGGCGGAGCACGGATACATGAGTGAGCATGGATGCATGGGTGAGCATGGATGCATGGGTAAACATGGATGCATGGGTGAGCACGGATGCATGCTTGAGCAGAGCTGGATGGGTGAGCACAGATGCATGGGTGAGCATGAGTGGATGGGTAAGCACGGCTGTATGGGTGAGCATGGATGTATGGGTGAGCATGGATGCATGGGTGAGCATGGCTGGATGGGTGAACACGGATGCATGGGTGAGCACAAATGGGTGAACACGGATGCATGAGTGATGGAGGAGGCTGGATGGGTGAGCATGGATGGATGGATGGGAGGTCCAGACTGGCACACAGCAGTGCTGTGGGCACTTCAGATCCTGCCCACAGCACCGCTGTTTCTGATTTCTCCCCCGCTCCTCTCACACTGCACCAATCGGTGCGGAGAGGGTAGAGACAAGACGGATATCCACTGGCTTGTTTACATTTGAACGCTCCGTCATTGGACGGATCGATCACGTGGTAAATGGCCGCTGTGTCACGGATGCTCCCGTGTGTGCGCCCCAGGGGGTGCGCGGGAGCAGATTCTGGGAGGACGCTATAGTACTCCCTCCCAGAACAATTGATCCACCTTGCGGCCGTGTTTCTATATGACACGGTCAGCAAGTGGTTAAAGCAATACTGAAAAACTCTTGAAAACAAAAATTAAAAGCCAACAGTTACAAGTCCTCTGTAGCTGCTGACTTTTAATAGCACTTACCTGTCCAGGGATCCTGCGCTGTCCTCATCAGGACTAGTTTTTCATTATAGCAAAGACAAAAAGACAATGGCGCACTGGCCTAGCGCATTATCTTTGATAAAATCCTTTAATTAAAAAGTTAAAATCATACTCACAAACGAGCCGTGAAATGAAGCATTACAAGCATTTGTGGAGTCCTGTCAATTCATGGACATGTATTGCATGACTGGTATCTCACACAGCGAAGGCTAACGCGCATCTAATCACAAGGGGAGAAGCTGACGAATAGGGCGGTCTGGAACGCAAGGAAAGCCATCCTGGGCTTGCATTCCAGACACACGAGAATATGATATCGGGAGAGCGTCCCCTCAACAGTAGCCCCTTACTGGCAGCCCCGCACTGGTGATCCTCCTTTACACATACACTTAATTACCCTCCAGCGAGTCGGGCTTCCATTGTGTGATGTGTTCCCGCTCCTCTCCTCGTACAGGATCCTCTGGTGCATACAAGGTAGGGGTAAGTCATCAGTTCACCATAATATGTACTAAAAGTATGCCTCCAAACAGATAGCAGAAACATGTATGATACAAGTATGGTACCATGTAATTTTTGCAAATGGTAGCTGTGTATACAGCACAGTAAACATCCCCTAGTGTGTGCCAGGGCAGCACATAAAGTGCAAATGTATATGTACACGTGTCTATGGGTATATGCATGATTATACACGACATGAGAATTAGGCTTGTATAGCCATGAAACACAGGAGACATTGTGATCATGATACCATGTGGATATGGCAGGAGGACCCAATGGGTGGAGCATGCAAGTAATCCCCTGCATGGCATATGCCCCTAAGGGGGTGGGGCTGTGCAGTTTCACCACCCCCTATGTTATTATCTGTTGTATTAATGTGTGGCACAGTTGGTGTGTAGTAGGCTCTGAAGAAGAGGTAGACACCTTGAAACGCGTTAGCCTTCCCTGTGTGAGATACCAGTCGTGCAATACATGTCCATGAATTGACAGGACTCCACAAATGCTTGTAATGCTTCATTTCACGGCTCGTTTGTGAGTATGATTTTAACTTTTTAATTAAAGGATTTTATCAAAGATAATGCGCTAGGCCAGTGCGCCATTGTCTTTTTGTCTTTGCTACAGTGCCTTTGGACTACCCCTAGTTCATCAGTGGCAGCAAGGCAGCTCATTATCTAAAGTCCCACCTTAAAACATATATAAAATTGAACTATCGGGTGGAAGATGTCTCCTCTCTGAGCGCAGGAAGAAAAGTGTTTTGTTTGTGACTTGTCAGTTAGGGGATTCCAGCTGCTTGAGTGTGGTAAGGCATCTTGCAAGAGTGAATACGGTATATATGCAATAGTGTTTGGAAGTGAGCATCAACTATGGTGCTGTCTATTGAGGAGAGAGAACTTAGAAGGTTGTCTTTGGCAAAAGGCTTTTCCACCAGCATAGATGCCTTTGAACAGCAACCAGCACCTGGTAGCACTCACACCGTTACCACCAACAATGACTATGCGAATAGAGAAGAATGAATGGTGTCCTTATTTTACAAACTTAAACATCTACTAGAAAAGGAAATGACCCAGTGGTGGGACATTTTTTACTCGAGAAGTATTTGGAAGTGAATAGAATCCCAAGAGGTTTACGATTGACTAAGATGTGTTTCTGGTTGCATGAGGATCTAAAGACCAGCTGGCTAAAAGAAATGTGTAACAAACTCCTGCTACAATATATCATTTCACAGAGGAAGAGAAACCTTGAGAACATATGATCAGATCTCAAGACTACCCAAGATGAATTAGCTGGATACACTGACATAGAGTCTTTCGACAGTTGGGATAAGAGTGTCAATGATCAAATGGTTGGTTTTGAGGCAGATCTTATTGGAAAGAAATCAGGAAAATTCGAAAGAGACAGATTAGACTATAAACAAGGGCGAGAGTTATACTGGGGAAAGGGAAAATGTAACCCAATGGAAAACGCAGGTATTAGGAGGGATGTCACCCCTCCGAGAGACACACTAACATCTAAGAGAAACAGGTCTCCCAGGAAAGACATGTATAGGCAATATGAGAAAAACATTGGAAATAACAAAGGGGAAAGCAGAATAGGAAATACAAAACCCACAAGAAATTTCAATAAACACAAGCCTTTTAACCGCTTCCCGACCGCGCGCCGTCTTTTCACGGCGGCAGTCGGGGAGCTGGGCGCGAATCGACGTAAATAGGCGGCGATTCGCATTTTGCCCACCAGGGGCAAAATTTTGCATTTTGCCCACCAGGGGAGTGTGCCCGCGGCTCGGGCGGACCCGATGTCCGCCGGCGAGCCGCGATGAGCGGCTACAGGGAAAAGAACGGGGAACCGCCGATGTAAACACGGCGGTTCCCCGCCCTGTCAGTGGGGCATGAGAGATCTACTGATCCCTGTCACTGGGATCAGTTAGATCTCTCATGCCCATGTTAGCCCAACCCCCCCACAGTAAGAACACACCCAGGGAACACGATTAACCCCTAGATCTCCCCCTGCAGGTTAACCCCTTCACTGCCAATGACATTTATACAGTAATCAGTGGACATTTAAATTTCTGATCGCTGAATAAATGTCATTGGTCCCAAAAAAGTGTCAAAATGTTCCGACATGTCCGCCCCAATATCGCATTACCGCTAAAAATCGCAGATCGCCGCCATTACTAGTAAAAAATAAAAAAAAAATAAAAACCCCAGAAATGAATTCTCATCATCCGTAAACGCGGCCACTTTTGCGCAAACCAATCGATAAACGCCGATTGCGATTTTTTTTATCGCAAATATGAGGAATTATATAAATCGGCCAAAAACGGTGAAAAAAATTTTTTTTTTATATTTTTTTTTTTTATTTGAATTTTAGCAAAAAGTAAGAAATTTGGGTTTTTTTGCAAAATGGTCGCTCTTCTTTTGTTTATAGCGGCGATAAGAAATGACGCAGAGGCGATCAAATACCACCAAAAGAAAGCTCTATTTGTGGGAAAAAAAGGACGCAAATTTCGTTTGGGTACAACGTCGCACGACCGCGCAATTGTCCGTTAAAGCGATGCAGCGCCGAATCGCAAAAAGTGCTCTGGTCCTAAAGCTGCAAAACCTTCCGGGGCTGAAGTGGTTAAACAACACAGAAGGGAGAGCCCCAATAGATCAAACATATCCAAATCAGGCGGAAAAGGGGATCCTCTCCGGAATAACAGATTAAAGGTTGGCTCTATACAAACTCCAGTGGGAAACCGTTTGGAAGCTCACAGGAGAGATTGGGGCCCTCCTGAAACCTCTAATCACAAATTACATACCGCATCTCCAGTTCCATGCAATAACACACAAGGGGTCTCCAGAACACCACTAGAACCACAAGATGAGAACCCTGAGAAAGACAACCCTTATTTTTTAGCGAATGGGGCTGTGGGCCATTCGAGCCCCACAGCCAACATCCAGCACAGTCCAGGTCAGAGACAGACAACATGGAAAAGAGAAGAGGTAGAAGAAGAGGCAAGAGGGGAGAAAAGAAATCCAAAAAGAGGGAGATGCTAACAGGGGATCCCTCTACTATTAAGATCTATAATTTGTCAAGTTCTGTATTTTCTAATACACAGTTGGATCTACTACAAAAAGGTCTTAATTTTGCACCTAGAAATCCACCGAGCTTGTTAGAATTATTTGTAGATCTTAATAGATATATCAGGAACCTCAAAGGGTTCTTCGCACTGAAAAAAAAATAGCTCTGTGAGCAACGCCGCTGTGGGGGTAGAATCTGAGACATTGATCCAGGGGTTTCAAGGTCATTCCCCTTCGAGGGCAGAAATAAAGCCGGACGATGGGGCCTTAGCCATTTTGGAAAGCCTCTATGAGGAAGGAGGTAGCAGTACTACACAGCCAGAAAGTGAGTTCTCGACAGAGACAGATATAAGCATTATACACAAGCAATTTAGGTAAAGGGCTTGGGGATTATAGATGGAGATGGGATAGTGAAATCTATTAGAAGTCTAAAAAATAATGATGAAATTATAATCAGACAAGCGGACAAAGGTGGGGGCCTCTTAATAAAGGTTGCTTGGTGATGGAGAGACATACGAAAGATTACAGAGAGATCCACTATCAAATTATAGAGCCTCACTCAAGGCAATACTGGATGAGGCATTGTTGGATAAGATCATCACTAAAAGTGAATATCAGTTCTTATGGAAGCAATATCCTATGACTCCCCATTTTTATCATATCCCAAAAATCCATAAAAATCAGACCAACCCCCCGGGCAGACCCATAATAGCTGGTATTGACAGTTTAACGAGTAATCTGGGTTGCTACATTGATTTTTTTCTTCAAGACCGAGTCATAGGCTTACCCTCATATGTCAGAGATTCCAGCCATATGTTAGAAATCCTATCCACATTCGAATGGAGCCCGGAATACAAGTGGGTTTCACTTGACGTGACATCATTGTACACGTCCATTGAACACCGGTTTGGCCTGCAAGCGGTAGAATACTACTTGAAGAACAGTGGTTTACACACCTTACAAATATCCTTTCTGTTGAAATCTATTGAATATACTTTGACCCACAATTACTTTTCATTCATGGGGGATTTCTACAGACAGATAAGAGGCACTGCCATGGGGACTAGGTTTGCCCCAGTTATGCAAACTTATTCATGGGCTACTGGGAGGCACTTTGTGTATGGGATAATAACCCATACCTTGCAAACCTGGCCCTATATGCCATATATATAGATGATATTTTAATCATCTGGAAAGGGACAGAACAATTTCAAGGGTTTCTATCACATTGCAGCAATAACCCCTTTGGTATCAGGTTTACACATGTCGTGGATGACCTACATCTGGTCTTCTTTAGAACTCCGAGTGGAACAAAGCGGTACAATCATTTCCCAACCCCACTTCAAACCTAGCGCAGGAAATTCCTATTTACATGCAAAAAGTAACCATCACCCGAACTGGATAAAGAATGTCCCGTTCGGCCAGTTTTGCAGATTATATAGGACCTGCACTAGGAAAGAAGATTATGAAATACAGGGAGCCACCTTAAAGAAAAAATTTCTGGAAAAGGGGTATGAATACAGCCACATTGAAGAGGCATTCTCCAAATATTGGGAGTTATACAAGGAAAGAGGTCCGCAGAATGCTGTCTTGAATAAGGTTAAGTTGAAACCCAAGAAAAAGAAGAACCACAAGACCCAAACAGATACCATCAGATTCTGCACCACTTATAATGTAAAGGTGTTTGAAATCCAGCAGATACTGCGCAAGAACTGGAAAATCCTGAAACAGGATCCCGTTCTGGGGAAAATATTGCCACCAGAACCGGTGATCTCTTTCAGGAGACCAAGAAATCTTGGAGGCCTCATAGCACCCAGTAGAGTATGCAAAATTACAAAAAAGGGCCCTCAAATTAGAAGTCCATGGTCCACCGTATTCAACCAACTAGGGAGTTATAAATGCGGTGTGAAAAACTGTGGTTCCTGGGCATACATGTGGCACAGAAAGAGAGAGGTCCTAGGATCAGATGGTCGCTCACATAAGATAAAGCAGTTTATTAACTGTGGGACCACACATGTAATCTATGGCCTAATGTGTCCTTGCGGATTACTATATGTGGGGCGCACCATACGCCCACTAAGGGTGAGGTTCGGAGAGCATAAGTGTGCAATCTTGAATAAAAATGACCCAAGTAAGATCAGATCTAAAAACAACTATTCAGTCCCACGGCACTTTAGAGAACAACATAATGGCAATCCCACAGGCATAAAGGTCTTTGGCATAGAAGCCATATCTAAGACTCTCGATGATGGGAGTAGATTTAGAAAGCTCTGCCAGAGAGAGACCTACTGGATCTTCACCCTAGGGGCTCTTGCCCCTGGAGGGCTCAATGAAGATCTGGAGGTCCACAGAGTAGTCTAGAGTTCCTCCCATGCAACCTTTGGTCTCCCGTCCCTGTCTACCATTCTCTTACCACCTCCCCCTTTTCCCCCACACCAATGGTATACCATCCTGACTGGTTAAGTAGTATACACAGCCGGTCCTAATATGTAACTGATATAAACTATATCCACTTACGCACTATGCAAGTTTGCCTCCTGGGAGGGCAAACTAGACCCCCCCCGAAATATTTCCCACAAGCTAGGATCTGTAAAAGTCCCTAGGCGGGACACTAGAGAGGCAATTTTTAAATAAGAAAAAGGATTAATGCAACTGGCAAGTAGCCAAGTATCAAGCAATTACTCTGATTTCGTTTCCAGCTAAAATTCTGTATCCAACATAATTCCAACTGAATTATTTCTTAAATACTTTCGTAATACTTCTAGCACCAAATGGTCTCTTAATTTATTTTATTCACATTGTTATATATATATATTTTTAGTTTTTTTTTTTTGTTTGAGACTTTTGCCCTATGGGCCAATCATGTAGCAACAGCACGACATAGTCACAATTTAAACTACACTTACAGATCTTCGACAATGGGGGTTAGTTAAACTTTAGGGGCGCACTCCACCCCCTTAGACTTGATGGTGTGGGTGCGCATGTTTGTGCACACACCTGCCATTAGGTACTATACATGTGTGTGTACTGTTAGGAGACAGTGCATCTACATGTATGTATGGAACATTATAAAAATAAAAATAGTGATAATATGGGACCAAAGCCAGACCACAGGTGTACATGATAGTAGGACAATAATGGTGACCTAAGGACCCCAATATGCTGCAGCTGAGGACCCCCGTTGTGTCTAGTAGGTCCATAATGTAGGAATGATGCAGAACAAATTGTAATATTTGCTGCTCCACACATACATCCTAGAGACGTAGAGACGTAGAGCAGGGAGAGGGCGGTGACTTATCCGCCCCTCAGTGATGATGCATGAGGCATCTAATCACAAGAGGAGAAGCTGAAGAATAGGGCGGTCTGGAACGCAAGGAAAGCCATCCTGGGCTTGCATTCCAGACACAAGAGAATATACAAGGATTCAGGGTTCACTAGAATACAGGCAACTCATCGGGAGTATGATATCGGGAGAGCGTCCCCTCGACAGGCATCATGGGGAAACAGTAGCCCCTTACTGGCAGCCCCGCACTGGTGATCCTCCTTTACACATACACTTAATTACCCTCCAGCGAGTCGGGCTTCCATTGTGTGATGTGTTCCCGCTCCTCTCCGCGTACAGGATCCTCTGGTGCACACAAGGTAGGGGTAAGTCATCAGTTCACCATAATATGTACTAAAAGTATGCCTCCAAACAGATAGCAGAAACATGTATGATACTAGTATGGTACCATGTAATTTTTGCAAATGGTAGCTGAATATACAGCACAGTAAACACCCCCTAGTGTGTGCCAGGGCAGCACATAAAGTGCAAGTGTATATGTACACATGTGTCTATGTGTATATGCATGATTATACACGACATAAGAATTAGGCTTGTATAGCCATGAAACACAGGAGACATTGTGATCATGATACCATGTGGATATGGCAGGAGGACCCAATGGGTGGAGCATGCAAGTAATCCCCTGCATGGCATACGCCCCTAAGGGGGCGGGGCTGTGTAGTTTCACCACCCCACTATGTTATTATCTGTTGTATAAATGTGTGGCACAGTTGGTGTGTAGTAGGCTCTGAAGAAGAGTTAGACACCTTGAAACGTGTTAGCCTTCGCTGTGTGAGATACCAGTCGTGCAATACATGTCCATGAATTGACAGGACTCCACAAATGCATGTAATGCTTCATTTCACAGCTCGTTTGTGAGTATGATTTTAACTTTTTAATTAAAGGATTTTATCAAAGATAATGAGCTAGGCCAGTGCGCCATTGTCTTTTTGTCTTTGCTACAGTGCCTTAGGACTACCCCTAGTTCATCAGTGGCTGCAAGGCGGCTCATTTTCTAAAATCCCACCTTAAAACATATATAAAATTGAACTATCGGGTGGAAGATGTCTCCCCTCTGAGCGCAGGAAGAAAAGTGTTTTGTTTGTGACTAGTTTTCCATTAGCCTACAGGTTTCATGGAACCAGCATCCTATGTGTGGGCAGTTGAGTGGAAGTGGTAACAACTAGGTACCCGCTCCCACCAGAAAAAAATGACTTGCCAAAAGTGCCAGAGGAAGGGGGGTGACTTAAAGCAGAACTTCCCCTTTTGGGTGCATCTCCGCTTTAAATATCTATAGGAGTGCTCTCTCTCAACATGAGAGTGTTTGTAATCCAAGGGAGAAAGTGAAGTTTTTTTTCTTTTCTTTGGTAGAGCAGAGCTGATGAAAAAGCATCCAACCTCCTAGGACACTAGCAACAATCTGATGCACTTTTGTTAGGGTTGGAGCTGTAAGGAAGCAGGCCTTCACCTTTTTTTCGGTTTGCCAGTGTCCATCTATATGTTCAAGAATTTCTGCATTCCTGTGCTTCTCAATAGATGATAAAGAAATCTTCATTGCCAGCGGGTGTCAGATGCAATGTCTTTCCTCTGTCATGTGATAGTAATTGGTCATAGAGATTGGCCCAGAAGAAGTGGGTGTTGTTGCCAGCTGTTATGGTGGAAGGAGTGGTGAAGTTAGCTGGCAAGATTAGTATCAATGGGTCAGGGAGGCGTCCTTGCAAAAATGCCATCACATTGACCTTAATGATCAAGGTAACAGTGCCACTTTAAATAACAATAACTTTAACCACTTGACCACTGGGCACTTAAACCCCCTTCCTAACCAGACCAATTTTCAGCTTTCAGTGCTCTCACATTTTGAATGACAATTACTCAGTCATGCAACACTTCACCCATATGAAATTTGCGTCCTTTTTTTCACACAAATAGAGCTTTCTTTTGGTGGTATTTAATCACCGTTGGGTTTTTTATTTTTTGCGCTATAATTAAAAAAAGACCGAAAATTTTGTAAAAAAAATAATTTTTCTTTGTTTTTGTTATAAAATTTTGAAAATTAGTAATTTTTCTTCATAAATGTTGGCCAAAATTTATACTGCTATATATCTTTGGTAAAAAAAAAAACAAATTAGTGTATATTATTTAGTCTTTGTGAAAGTTATAGAGTCTACAAGCTATGGTGCCAATCACTGAATATTGATCACAACTGATGTACTCACCACCTATCTCATTTCTTGAGACCCTAACAAGCCAGGAAAGTACAAATACCCCCCAAATTACCCCTTTTTGGAAAGTAGACATTCCAAGGTATTTAGTAAGAGACATGGGGAATTTTTTTTAAGTTATATTTTTTTTCCCACAATTCTTTGCAAAATGAAGTGTTTTTTTTTTGTTTTTTTTTTCACAAAATTGTCATATGTTAACAGGTTATTTCTCACACCCAGCACATGCATACCACAAATTACACCCCAAAACACATTCTACTACTCCTCCTGAGTATGGCGATACCACATGTGTGACACTTTTACACAGCCTGGCCACATACAGAAGCCCAACATGTAGGGAGCGCCATCAGGCGTTCTAGGAGCATAAATTACACACATAATTTCGTGACTACTTCTTGCACTTTTGAAGGTCCTGGAGCACCAGGGCAATGGAAATGCCCAAAAAATGACCCCATTTTGGAAAGTAAACACCCCAACGTATATTCTAGGAGACATAATGAGTCTTTTGAACATGTCATTTTTTCCACAAGTTTTTGGAAAATGTGGAAAGAAAATGAAAACGCATTTTTTTTTTTTACACAAAGTTGTCCATTTA
>BLSH010224585.1:546031-565728 GCA_018402905.1 Glandirana rugosa
AATTTGTTGGACTGTTTATATTTTTTTTTAATTACGACGTAATTTTTTTTAATTTCTACTGCATATATGACAAGACATAGAAACACTGATCTTAATATTAAAACCACAGTACAATTTATTCTATTTAATATCTTATCGGAAAATTTAGGTATTTGAATTCGACGGGGGAAATGAACATAACGTTCTACGAAAAATGACATTTATTAACAAAAAACTTAAATCACGTCGACATGTAACGGAACGGACGTGTCAGTTTTGGTAGAAAATAACCCTAGTGTGACTTTTAGAGCAATGCAACAGTGATCAGTGCATTGCTTCAGGTAAAAACCTTCTGTTATGGGGCTAAAGAATGTGCTATTGGCACTACAATTGCTGTGATATAACCTCCCTGCTGCCCCATGCTTTCCTGAGTACCATAATGGCCAACAGAGTATGCAGTATTTTCAGTGTGATCCCAATAAAAGATGGTTTTGACTGTGCAGGCAAGGCAATGTACAGCTGCACTAAATTCAAAAAACAATTATTTACAGTAAAAAGCATCTTGCAATACAAGTAAAGGGGGCAGCTTAAGTTTATGGATTTAAAAGGCTATTCTATAATTTATCTTATTTAACATGACACCAAAATTATAATTCTAGTCACAAAGATACAGAACAGTATATACGTCATCTTTAATTTTTTTTAATGCAGCATTAATTTTTTTTTATATTTGTCAGGTTGTTTAAACAGACATCATATGCAGATCAACGTGTATCCATTTGATCTGCCATTGATTGAAAACAGAGTAAATTGAAAATATTGTAACTTTGGGCAATTTGTTGTGCTAAACCCAGGAGCCTTCAGTCACTATATCTGGTCTCCCACGGTACACAGAACATGGAAATGCAATTATTTTAGTAAATATAAACTGCTAAATACCTTTTCTCATCAGCAGTATATAGCAGTCTTGCGACTTCTATCAGTTCCTAGTAAAGTTTGTAGGAGGAGTTTTCATTTTGCACTTGGTTGGCCTATCAGGATCCAGGACCCCTGACCCCTGTCTGGACAGTGGGGGTATTGATGCATTTTAGTTTATCTTCTTACCTTGATCTTTTCACCTTCTTCCAGCTATCCAACGTTGGTGAATTCATTGCAGAGGTTTGCCAGTACTTGGACAGACTGAAACAGTAGGGAAAAATTACAGTTGCATACTAAGGTGAAAAAAATCATATGTCTATTTCTAAAAGAAAAAAAAAAGATACATCCACAGAAACCATACTATATCAAGAAGAAAGCAAATTATTGTTATAAAGGTGGGTTCAATAAAGCTGACCATACATTATACAATTCTCTTATTCACTCTCCTTTATTTTTACCTTTAGCTATGTAGTGCAAGGGCCTGCTTGATTGCATACAAATGGAAAGTGTTTAGGTTTGACGTCCTATATTATATGGTAAATGTAAAGGAAAATTGTACAAGAAAATAGTATAATCGATAGCCAGCCTTAGTTTATACTTGTGGTTGCGAGGCAGCAATATAGGCAGTTAAAAATTGTTCTTACTGCCCCAATTGCCCCCCTTTAACCAGTTCAGATCCGTGCTATAGCTGAAAGACGGCTACAGCGCAGCTCTGAAATGCCATGGAGGATGCACTCGCAGCCTGAGGCGACGCGCTCTCGCGGCCGCCGCACGCTGCGTGAGCGTGCCTGCGGATCGGGCGGACTGGATGTCCGCCCGAGACCCGTCGACCACCTGTAGTAGCTGCAGAACGGGGAACCGTTGATGTAAACACGGCGGTTCTCCGTTCTGTGAAGGGGACATAGCAGATCTACTGATCCCTGTCACTGGGATCAGTTAGATCTGTTATGTCCCGACCAGCCCCGCCCCCCCACAGTTAGAACACACCCAGGGAACACAGTTAGCCCCTTCACTGCCCCATGCAGGTTAACCCCTTCACTGCCAATGACATTTATACAGTAATCAGTGGATATTTAAATTTCTGATCGCTGTATAAATGTCATTGGTCCCAAAAATGAGTCAAAAATGTCCGACATGTCCGCTGCAATATCGCAGTCCGCATTCCCACAGTTTGTAGACACGATTACTTTTGCACAAACCAATCAAAATTGTGTGAACCCAGGCTTATCATAATGACCTCAGCCTGGATTCACACAGGTGAAACCGCATGCAATTTGGACAGAAGTCACATCACATTCCTGTTCAAATCGTATGTGATTCTTTGCTGTGTGATTCGAGCCCATTCAATTTGTATGGGCTCAAATCACACCACAAAGGTATCGGTACTCGGTGCTGGAAAAAAAACGGTATCGGTGCAACCCTATCTGACAGCCACCCACTTGGCACCACTGTAGATGGCTTTTAATAGACATCTACAAGAGTAAATAAGCCCTTATAGGGTCAATGAATTCATTGAGCCCTAGTGGAAATTTGATAAATCCATAGAGCAATATTCTAATATTGGTTTATTATTTTAGGAATTCATTCAACCCTTTATTTATTCATTCTACTGTATCTGCTAGAACAGGCTCCTGTGTAAGTCACACATTTTTCACACCTCTTACAGTAAAAAACCTTTTGTACGGCTGGAGATGAAACCTTTAACACTAACTATGGATCCTCAAACTGATTCTGATTGTTACTTGCCTCAGTATGTCAAAACCAATGGAGAAAACATATTTACTGTGTGCGCTTATTAGGGATGCACCGAAATTTCAGCGGAAGAAACATATCGGCCGGAAATTGTGTTATTAGCATTTTCCAATAAATTAACTAGTTAAAGACCAGCTCACATACAGAATGGCAGCGTAACGCGAATCGCCGTTTATAAACGCCGATTCGTGCAGGCGCGGCTAGGGGGCGAGCACAGTGTGACTGTGGGTCGGGCGGACTTGATGTCTGCCGGCGACCCGCGATTGCCTACTACACAGGAAGAATGGGGAACCGCCGATGTAAACACAGCGGTTCCCCGTTCTGTCAGTGGGCATGACAGAGATCTACTGATCCCGGTCATCGGGATCAGTTAGATCTGTCATGCCCCTGACAGCCCAGCCCCCCACACAGTGAGGGAACACAGTTAGCCCCTTAATTGCCCCCTACAGGTTAATCCCTTCCCTGCCAATGACATTCATACAGTAATCAGTTGCTATTTTCACCTTTGATCGCTGTATAATGGCACTGGTCCCAAAAAAGCATAAAAAATGTCCGATATGTCCATCGCAGTCCCGATAAAATTTGCAAATCGCCGCCAATACTAGTAAAAAAAAGATAGTAAAAACGCTATAAAAGAATTATCATGGTTTGTAAACGCGCCAACTTTTGCGCAAACCATTCAATATACGCCGATTGCAATTTTTTTTAACACAAATATGTAGAAGAATATATATCGGCCAAAACTGTAGCAAATTAGTAAAATAGTTTTTTTGGATATTTATTATAGCAAAAAGTAAAAAAAATATATTTTTTTTTTTCAAAATTGTCGCTCTTTTTGTTTATAGCGGTGATCACAAATGATGCAGAGGTGATCAAATACCACCAAAAGAAAGCTCTATTTGTGGGAAAAAAAGGACGTCAATTTTGTTTGGGTCCAGCGTCACACGACCACGCAATTGTCAGTTAAAGCAACGCAGTGCCAAATCGCAAAAAGTGCTTTGGTCAGGAAGGGGGTAAATTCTTCCGGAGCTGAAGTGGTCAAAAAGGTGCAAGGGGGAGCAGGCGCAGCTGCACAGTGAGGATAGAGACAGCTGGGATGTCTGCGCTGGATGTCCGACAGGAGGACCCCCAGGGTCCGCTGCTGCGCTGTGGAGGACACATAAAAGCTGTCTGGGGAGAACCAAGATGGTGCTGGAGCGTGGCTCGCAGCGTGTGTGTGCAGTGACGCACATGCTGTGGACCACGTCGCGCACCAGCGCCATCTTGGTTCCCCACAAACGGCTTCTGCGTGTCCTCCGCAGTATGGCCAGCCTAACAACTCCTTCTATTCAAGTCTATGGTAATGCACCATAAACACGCTGGCACGTGTTAGGTATTGTTCACAACAACAAAACAAAAGTAGGCATCTGGGGTGTGTTTTTAATATGTCTTTAACACCCATAGTGCATTTGGGGCACATCACATGCACAACGTTATTAACTCATATTTGTTCAGTTTCAGTGTTCTGAGCAAGTATGAACAAGGCCCTAATGCCCCATTCACACCTTGTAGTTTAAAGCTCAAAGCTCCAAAATGCTGAGGGAGAAAAAAAAATCAATTATTCTCTATTCTCCAAGTTGCCTGAAGCTCAAAAAAGTTTTTGAGCTTTTTTTGCAACTCCAATCAGGCAGATTGGTGCGATTTTGAAGCATGTTTCATAGAAATGCATGGAAAAAAATTAATAATAATAATTAAACAAATAAATAACATAATAATAATAATTATTATTATTATTATTATAAAATACATTCATACATAAAATATTAATTATTTAAAATAATAAATAATTTAAATAATAAACATAAATAAATAAATAAATACCCTAACCCCAACACTTAAAGCGGTTATATACCCCTTTTACAGATTTTTACCTACGGGTAAGCCTATAATAAGGCTTACCTGTAGGTAAAATGAATATCGCCTAAACCTGTATGGTTTAGGAGATATTCGCCCTTCATGTAGCTGCTGACGTCACGGCACATGCACCGTGAAGTCCCAACGAAGGGCCGGCACATAGCGCCGGATCTTGCCGGAAAGTCCTCCGGAAAGACAAGTTCCCACACGCATGCTCGGGAGTATCATCTCGCGGCTCTGGCTACTCACAGCGCCGGAGCCTTACAGTTTTTTTCTTTTTTTTGCAAGTATACAACCGCTTCAACCCTAATATTAACTCCTAACCCTAATATTAACCCCTAACCCTAAACCCTAACATTAACCCCTAACCTAACAAATAAAGCAAAAAAAAATATAAGTAAATAAATATTAAATAAATTAACCCCCAACCCTAACCTTTAAGCCCTTACAAAAAAAAAGTAAAAAAACAAATACATGATAATAATTAATAAAAAATAAAAGCGGATGAAAAAGGTGAATAACATAGCAACAAATGATGAAACAGATGATATTTTTCTCTATTGGGCAATTTAAAAATGCCAAGCTCAAAACCGCTTTAAAAAAGCTGTTCACGAACATTCAGAATTGCGCATACAAACACTTGAAAAAATGCCTGAAAAAAACTCTCAAAAAAAGCAACACTCATGTGTGAATGCAGCCTAAAATATTATGTTGTACAGGGCTAAGCGCTCGCTTTATGAAACCTAAGAACTGCAATATTTTACATTTTGCTTTTTTAGTTCAGATATGCTTTAAAGCGGAGTTCCACCCAAAAGTGGAACTTCCACTGATCTTCCTCCTCCCCCCTCCGGTGCCACATTCGGCACCTTTCAGGGGGGAGGGGGGGAACGGGTACCTGTTTTTGACAGGTTTCCTTCCCCACTTTTGGGAGACGGCGCCGCGGCTCTGTCCCTCGGAATTTCGGCCCCCCAACTCCTACCCCTGCCGCCGGGCCAATTAGAAAGCGCAGCGCGATTCGTGCATGGGCAGTAGGGTACAGGCTGTGAAGCCAAAAGGCTTCATTGCCGGTCTCCCTTACCAGGAATGCCGGCGGCAGCATCCGCGAGTTGATCCAAAAATCGGCTGAGGTGCCGACGTCGCGGGCTCTCTAGACAGGTAAGTGTCCATATATTAAAAGTCAGCAGCTACAGTATTTGTAGCTGCTGACTTTTTTTTTTTTTTTCCCACAGGTGGAACTCCTATTTAAAGTAGACCGAAACCCTCCAATTTGGTCCTGTTCACACCAGAAGTGGTGGGGCTGAGCTGCCGGCTATTTCCAGCGCAGCCCCAATGCATAGCCAAGTACAAATACATATCTTCCCACGCAGGGGGGTCTCACCATCAGTATGACAAAACAATATTTAAGCCTCCTGGCTCTGTTTATCAGATCTGTGGCTCAGGCCTCATGCCTTGGTTTTTTAGATTGTCTAGCATCTGTCCCAAGTGCTAGTACACAAACGCTGTACCTCTACCTGCTCTGTGTCTTTCCTTTACAGCTCCCAGAGATTGTGTCTCTCATTGACTCTCTCTCTGACTCAGGCCTCGGGCTTGGGGCACCTCTGACCCCTGGGTGAGACCCTGTCTCTAGGCTTCTTTCTCTCAGATTCGGACCTCTGGTTTGCGGCACCTCTGACCCCTGGGTGAGAGGCTGTCTCTCGGCTTCTTTCTCTCAGATTCGGACCTCTGGTTTGGGGCACCTCTGACCCCTGGGTGAGACCCTGTCTCTAAGGCTTCTTTCTCTCAGATTCAGACCTCTGGTTTGGGGCACCTCTGACCCCTGGGTGAGACCCTGTCTCTTGGCTTCTATCTCTCAGATTCGAACCTCTGGTTTAGGGCACCTCTGACCCCTGGGTGAGACCCTGTCTCTCGGCTTCTTTCTCTCAGATTCGGACCTCTGGTTTGCAGCACCTCTGACCCCTGGGTGAGACCCTGTCTCTTGGCTTCTTTCTCTCAGATTCGGACCTCTGGTTTGGGGCACCTCTCACCCCTGGGTGAGACCCTGTCTCTTGGCTTCTTTCTCTCAGATTCGAACCTCTGGTTTGGGGCACCTCTGACCCCTGGGTGAGACCCTGTCTCTTGGCTTCTATCTCTCAGATTCGGACCTCTGGTTTGGGGCACCTCTGACCCCTGGGTGAGACCCTGTCTCTAAGGCTTCTTTCTCTCAGATTCAGACCTCTGGTTTGGGGCACCTCTGACCCCTGGGTGAGACCCTGTCTCTCGGCTTCTTTCTCTCAGATTCGGACCTCTGGTTTGGGGCACCTCTGACCCCTGGGTGAGACCCTGTCTCTTGGCTTCTTTCTCTCAGATTCGAACCTATGGTTTGGGGCACCTCTGACCCCTGGGTGAGATCCTGTCTCTGGGCTTCTTTCTCTCAGATTCAGACCTCTGGTTTGGGGCATCTCTGTCCCCTGGGTGAGACCCTGTCTCTTGGCTTCTTCCTCTCAGATTCGGACCTCTCACAGTGGCATGGCCTCACTCTGTCACACAAGTTAAAAAAGTCTAGTAAGGCACCACTCACACTTGCAAATGGGGCAGTTTGCAACCCAAAGGAGACTCAGTGGGGTCTGCTGCAATTAGCTGTTAAGGCAATGGAAAGCGGACAGCGACATTTGTATGGAATTGGTCATGCAGTGATTACTTGCATTTGATCAGCCTTTGATTCTGACAGTCTATGTCCAGGATCAGTCGTCTGCAGGTGATCGTTGCAGGACCGATTACATGCAAACTTCCACAAATATCTGGAGACGCTTTCCGCCTCCTTTGCTTTGAATCTGGCTTCTCGTCCACAGCTAATCGCAGGGGACTCCCTGAGTCTGCCACAGATTATTTCGTAAATGTTAACGGGGCCTAAATGTTATCAAATTCCAAATAAACGTACCAATGTTTTCTGCAGTATCTTCATTTGCGCAATAAGGCACGATTGTGGTGATAACAGTTACAGTTACCATTATGTATATATCCCCTCTTAACTGACAACTAAAAATTCAAGCCCTAAACTGGCTACTGTTAAAGATGGTCAACATGACAACTTCAGATGCAAAAGAGGCTAAGGCTGGCCACACATGTAAAGATTTCTCTTGTTTAGTCCAGCCAGCTGGCAAACTGTTGCCCAGGCATTCGTCCCTGAACACATACAACCTAAACTCCAGTTGCACTGGGTACAAGTGTCTAAGAAACAAAGAGAAAACAAGAGCCTCTAAGGAAGAGGGTTTGCCCTAGAAACTCGTTAGCCTGGCCGCTATCGACACATTCTGGTCTCCTTGCAGATGTGGACCATCCCAGTAGTTCTGGAGGCGTTTTGTTCAAATTGTGGTTCTGATATGCTTTTAATGCTTTCTATGTTTGTGAGTACATTTCTTGTCATTTTACTCTCAATAAATATTTTAATGGAATTGCTCTAGGTCAGTGTGTCCTTCTCTTGTTTTCTCGTTGTTTCTTAGCACCTTTGGATGCCCATGATCCTGAGGGGGGTTGCAAGACCTTGTGTGTGGCGGAAGATGTGCATCCATTTATTCAGCCATTTGATTATACTACTACATCTCCTTTTGGGACAATACATCTGAGGGCAGGAGGATTGTCTTTTGTTCGATGTTTTTACAAGTGTCTAGCCCCAGTGCATTTCAGTCTGTCAGGCTGCAGGGCTGGACGCTGCGCCTCTGCTACCCAAGCGCACAAAAACGCACAGGGGCTAAACACCCCAAGGGAATGAGGCCTTAGGCCCAAAATGTGAAAACTGCAACTTGGTCTTTCAGAAGTGCGAGCCGTGCAGCAAGCTTGCTATTCTCACAGGCCTCCACACCCAGTCTTTGTTGTCACACACCTGCTCCCCGTCTTACCTCAGCTTTCACTTCTGCTCTTTGTGACATTTTACGGCTTTCAAGTGGCTTTTTGTTTTCATGTAGACCTTGCTCTCTGCTCTCAGGAAGACAGAGGATCAGCTTATGTGTGAAATATTCTTCTTTACAGCTTCTGGCGGTTATAAACGGATTATATAATGGCGGTATATAGCTCTGATTCCCAAACTGTCAGGCCTTAGCCATGAGACCTTACAAAACTGGCCATTGTGGACATTATTTTTTCTGTGCTTTGTTCAGTTTAGTGTATTGTTTTATTACACTTATTGCTAAAATGCTAAATGAAGTGCCTGAAACCATAAATTGTACTACCAACCCTGACCTTAGTGCAGTGGTTCTCAACTCCTGCCCTCAGGACCCACCAACAGGCCAGACTTTAAGTATTACCTTGGGGAGATACAGACTAGAATACTGCAATCACTGAGCAGCAAATTATATCACCTGTGATGCATTTCAGTTATCCTGCAAACCTGGCCTGTTAGTGGGTCCCGAGGACAGGAGTTGAGGACCACTGCCTTAGTGGAACCCTTTTTTTTTTCTGCCACAGTCATGTTCATTTTTGGCACAAAAGCTAAAATCAACATTTGCATTTTGTTATTTTGCACAATGTTTATCAGATCTATATGTTCAAAACAATCTATATTTTCAGTAAAAAATGCACTAAAATTATTTTTGGTGCACAATAACACAATAAAATCTGAAAATTTTCTAGAAGTAAAGATTAGGCCCAGTCGAGTAAATAGATACTGAAAAAGTCAAGAATGCATATGCTGGACAACCAGAATTTTCCATAGGTGATGCTTTAAAACCCTTTGCAGCTCATCAATTAACAGTAAAATATAAATACTGGGCCCTGGACTTTAAAACACATACAGTGCTTAGAGAAAGTATTCATACCCCTTGCCATTTTCCACATTTTGTCATATTACAACCAAAAACAAATGTATTTTATTACGATTTTATGTTATAGACTAGGGCTTGACAAATTTGCTTTGAATCTAGGAGCCAGCTAAAAAAGTTAGGAGCCAGGTTTTTTTTAGCGTAGTGTTGGGTTGTCAGCACCCGGGGTAAGGCAAGTAATTTGCGCCCCCCTAACGCTAACTTACTCACAGCAGAGCAGCCAGTCAATAACTCCAATGTAACACCGGAGTTATAGGCTGGCCAGAAAGAGTGACACTAAAAAGCTGTTATGGGGGGAAATCCTTATTATGCCCAATGCATCGTGACTGCGGCATGTAAAACACCCTCATCTGCTGCCTATTGCAGCTTTAGGGAGGCCATATTGGTGGGTGGCAAAAATATGTCCCTACTGTACATTTTTACCACCCAACTGCACATCTAAAAAAGCCTTAGTGACATTTTAAATAAAATACAAAAAAAAAAAGGTGAAAGTATTCCAGTGCTGCTGCTGATCTTCTGCTGCCTCTTTGCAGCGGCTTCATTTTTTTTTTTTTTTATAGACCCCACATCTCTCCATAAAGAGGACCTGTCATGCCCTATTCCTATTACAAAGGATGTTTATTATCACTTTTATTCCTTGTAATAGGAATAAAAGTGATCAAAAAAAAATAATTAAAGGGAAAGTGTAAAAATAAAAATGTTTTAAAGCACCCCTGTCCCCACGTGCTTGCACGCAGAAGTGAACGCATACGTACGTCGTGCCCACATATGTAAACAGTGTTCAACCACACATGTGAAGTATCGCTGCAAACATTAGAGTGAGAGCAACAATTCTAGCCCAAGCCCTCCTTTGTAACTCTAAACTGGTAACCTGTAAAAAAATTTAGAGCATCGCCTATGTAGATTTTAAAGTACCGAAGCTTGGTGCAATTCCACGAGTGTGCGCAATTTTAAAGCGTAAAATGTTAGGTATCTATTTCCTTGCCATAACATCATCTTTCACATTATAAAAAAAAAATTGGGCTAACTTTAGTGTTTGTTTTTTTTTTAATTCATTAAAGTTTTTTTTTTTTTTTTTAAACGCATTTGAAAAAGTTACAACGACTGCCATTTTATTCCCTAGGGTCCTATATAATGTTTGGGGTTTCTGAGTAATTTTCTAGCAAAAAAAATTATGATTTTTACATGTAGGAGAGGAGTGCCAGAATAGGCCCGGTATGGAAGTGGTTAATAGTTTGCCACAAAAGGCAAAAATTAAGCAGAATATAGAAATTAGCGCATTATCAGCACCCACCACTCTTTGTGAATATATCCCTTTAGGTTTATTTCTGGAAAAGTTTAATACAGGCCCAAAAAGCCCAGGCTGACAGGTGGGAATGCATCTTATTTCAGAGATCTGCAGGGGCGTAATGATAGGGGTTGCAATTGCAACGGGTCCCATGGTCCAGGGGGCCGCGTGCCTCCCTTGCACACCTGAATAGGAGGGATGGCGGGGGTGGCATTTAGAGGACCCAATCTCCTCTATTTTCCTCTATCCAGTTTACTTGTCTTCTGTAGTTCCCAGGGTCCCTGTGTCCCCCCACAGAGCTGCTGTCTTCCCCCCTCCTCTCTCCTGCCAGCTGCTGTAGAAGATGTGTCATGATGGAGAGTTGGGAACGGGTCGGTAAATTAGTCATTTACCGGCTCCTTCCTTTTCTGAATGAACAGAGTCTGTGATTGGTACCAATTGGTTCATTCATAACTGAAGCATAGTAAACTTTTTTTTACTATACTTCCATTTCTGAATGATTGGGTGGCTTGGTGCAAAGCTATTCCTGTCCAGCTGAGGCTACACAGATGGAGATTGAGAGTTGATGTTTGTTTAGACCCCTGATATCTCATCAAAGCCCCCCAACAGAGCTCCTAAAAAAAATTGTAAAAGAAAATGGTAAAAATAATAAAATTAAAATAAAAATGAAAAACTACTGACACCAGTGAGGGAACTATCAGGATTGCAAAGGTTGCAATTGTAACCGGGCCCTGGCATTTCACCACCATGGGAAGGCCTGAAGATGGCAGAAAGGGGGCCTTTTGCAGAACTTGTGAAAGGGCCCCCGCTGTGGAACCATAATAAAGGGACCCACAATAGGAGTAAAGGGCCCCAGGATCAGTGGGAAGAGGGAAGGGCCCTGGCCAGGGGGCCCTTCATAATTTCTTGCACCGGGGTCCTGAAGGTTCTAGTTACACCTCTGGAGATCTGCACATGTACATGGTATACAATGAAGGACGAGTAAATGAACTAAGGACCCCGATACCAGTTCACTCAGGGATTTGGTGGTTAGATTAGTGTTAAAAGTGTTAAAAGAGAAGTGCAGGAATGAACAACAACAGGCATTGATACTCCCCTAAATGGCTGAAACATCTTCCGATTAACGATATGATCTAGTTCAATAAGCTGTACTTTGTCCTAACACTACTCCTGTTATCTCGCTATCAAGCAGGGCTCTGTACAAGACCAACCTCCCACACCGCAGGTGCCCCAAATGATGCATTTAAGCAGATCTGTGTCAAGATGGCTACCCAAATCCCACAGGTTTTCTGCATCCAAATGGAGACACTGGCCTTCCCTAGAGGGCAGTCTGGAGTTTCTAAGAGGGGACAACTTTAGTCCACTATGAGTTCCTGCCAGCCTGAAGAAGCGATACAGCGCCCTCTTTAGGTCAGTGGACATACCGCAGCACTGACTTCTTACAAGTTCATCACCGTGATGTTTCGCCTCCCACTGTCCAGTAGAGGCTGGCGCATGTCTAGGATGACATGGGCTCAGAAGAAGTGGATTAAATCATGCTGGCCATCAGGCTGAGGATATCTAGTGGCAGGAATAAAGAACTGATGAGGAAATCTCTGAATTAAAGATGGATACTGTAGCAAAAGCTGGATTTTTGCTTTAAAGTAACACTGTCTCTACTAAAAAAAAAAAAAAAAAAAGAAATACTACTGTCACAACTGAAAATAAAGATGCCTTCAAAAGAAAATGATTAATGCTTATCTCTCCACCTGCCAAGAACTTATAAGAGCTTCAGTGGTGGAAGGATTTTCAGCATCCAACACCATTCCAGGTATGCTGGATGTCTGGGACCCCATTGTGCTTGATTGCCATACCCACTGATTACTACAGCACTAACAGAAAGCTCTCACCTACTCATGGCATCACTCTGTCCTTGGCAAGTGAGATTCTGTAGCCTTTGTGAATGGAGCAGGCAGGTGAGCATTTTCCTAGCAACTTGTTAGCCAGTAACAGGATCGCTAACGTGACATGGACTTTGGGGTAAGGGACACTTTTTAGGTTGGTAATACCTAGAGGAACTTTAGGATTTTACATTGATTTTAGCACCAAGAGCCATCTCCTAAAAATAACTGGCAGCAAGTTGTTAGCATTGAAAAATAAGGAAACACAGATGAGAGTTGGAGGGGAATCCACAGCCTGTGATACATTATTGGCTACACATCTCTTTTCCATTTGCTGTCAATGTCATTTAAACTATGAATAATCCAAAATTGACTAATCACCACTAGAGAGATTTACTTACAACTGGTTATTAATAACTGTCCTAAATAACGTAACTTTTACAACTTTTAGGCCTCATACACATGGACGTTTTTTGATGTTGGCGTTTTCTGGCGTTTTTTGCAGCTCTCCATGTTAGTCAATGGCCCCATAAAAACGTCTGCGTTTTTGAGCTGTAGATGGCGTCGGCGTTAGTGAGCTGAAACTAGAACCCACAGACATCGCGTTCTGAGGCTGTAACGTTTTGGCATTTTTTGACGCCGACGCCACAATATGCCAAAACGCCACCTAATATTATACCGGCGTTTTCCGGCGTTTTTTGACGCCAACGTTTTTAGGTTGAAAAATAGCAGAGGGATGATTTTTTTTAAAAAAACGCCTATTGACGCCGACGCTCACTAACGCTCAAAAACGCTGATGCATAACGCAGAAAGACGCCAACTTTTTTTCCTTGACGTCGGGCCCGACGTTTTGTTTATTTTTTTAGAAACGTCTGTGTGTATGAGGCCTAAGAGTCATTGTTCCTTTAATAAAATTGAGAAGTGAGAGTATTTCTAGTAGTCCTTGCTTTACTTGTGTTTATAAGGGAATCTCTGCATGGTCACCAGAAACAATAAACATAAATATTATCAAGAAATAGCTAAAAAGCCACCGAGTCTGGTGACTTAGGGGATCCCATCTGTTTCCTTACTCCAGATACAGTGTGATGCACTTGGCATGGTTTCCTAATGTCAGCCACTTCTTCACAGATGACTGTCGCATGTCACATTTATTAGGACTTGCGTGACTTCATTTCCTTTTCAGGCTTTAAAACCATTAGCCAGCAGTTTCCTGATTCCCTGCCCTTGACGATAACAACTTTATTAGCTTAACAATGAACAACCACAATGAATGACCACAGCCCTCTCGGCCAGTTCTTCTTCCTTTATGATTTCCAGGGCTGACCTAGTAGGAGAAAGCAGTCTGGCCAAAAATGGTATTTATTTATTACAGGTACTTATATAGCACTGTCCATTTACACCGTGCTTTACATAAGTATTGCACATTCATATCAGCTTACAATCTAAGGTCCCTAACTTGCATTCATACATATACAGTATCTCACAAAAGTGAGTACACCCCTAACATTTTTGTAAATATTTTATTATACCTTTTCATGTGACAACACTGAAGAAATGACACTTTGCTGTAATGTAAAGTAGTGAGTGTACAGCTTGTATAACAGTGTAAATTTGCTGTCCCCTCAAAATAAATCAACACACAGCCATTAAGGTCTAAACTGCTCGCAACAAAAGTGAGTGCATCCCTAAGTGAAAATGTCCAAATTGGGCCCAAAGTGTCAATATTGTGTGTGGCCACCATTATTTTCCAGCACTGCCTTAACCCTCTTAAGCATGGAGTTCACCAGAGCTTCACAGGTTGCCACTGGAGGCTTCTTCCACTCCTCCATGATAACATCACAGAGCTGGTGGATGTTAGTGACCTTGCGCTCCTCCGCCTTTCATTCGAGGATGCCCCAAAGATGCTCAATAGGGTTTAGGTCTGGAGACATGCTTAGCAAGGCAGTGGTCGTCTTGGAGGTGTGTTTGGATTCGTTATCATGTTGGAATACTGCCCTGTGGCCCAGTCTCTGAAGGGAGGGGATCATGCTCTGCTTCAATATGTCACAGTACATGTTGGCATTCATGGTTCCCTCAATGAACTGTAGCTTCCCAGTGCCAGGAGCACTCATGCAGCCCCAGATCATGACACTGTAGGCAAGACACACTTGTCTTTGTATTCCCCACCTGGTTGCCGCCACACACGCTTGACACCATCTGAACCAAATAGGTTTATCTTGGTCTCATCAGACCACAGGACAAGGTTTCAGTAATCCATGTCCTTAGTCTGCTTGCCTTCAGCAAACTGTTTGTGGGCTTTCTTGTGCATCATCTTTGGTAGAAGCTTCCTTCTGGGACGACAGCAGTGTAGACCAATTTGATGCAGTGTGCAGTGTATGGTCTGGGCACTGACAGGCTGACCCCCCACCCCTTCAACCTATGCAGCAATGCTGGCAGCACTCATACATCTATTTTCCAAAGACAACCTCTGGATATGACGCTGAGCACGTGCACTCAACTTCTTCGGTCGACCATGGCGAGGCCTGTTCTGAGTGGATCCTGTCCTGTTAAACCACTGTATGGTTTTGGCCACCGTGCTGCAGCCTAATTTCTGGTTCTTTGCAATCTTCTTATAGCCTAGGCCATCTTTATGTAGAGCAACAATTCTTTTTTTCAGATCCTCAGATGCCATGTTGAACTTCCAGTGACCAGCATGAGAGAGTGAGAGTGATAACACCAAATTTAACACACCTGCTCCCCATTCACACCTGAGACCTTGTAACACTAACGAGTCACATGACACCGGGGAGGAAAAATGGCTAATTGGGCCCAATTTGGACATTTTCACTTAGGAGTGTACTCACTTTTGTTGCCAGTGGTCTAGACATTAATGGCTGTGTTGAGTTATTTTGAGGGGACAGCAAATTTACACAGTTATACAAGCTGTACATGCTGTACACTCATTACTTTACATTGTAGCAAAGTGTCATTTCTTCAGTGTTGTCACATGAAAAGATATAATAAAATATTTACAAAAATGTGAGGGGTGTACTCACTTTTGTGAGATACTATACATCTCCATCTTCCTCCAGCACTGACACTTGCTGATTTTTACTTGACACTCCTTCTCGCTCCTGCACAGTCCTTAAGTTTCTGGCCCTGAGGGATATTTACTAGGCCTGCACATAGATAGCACAAATTGAGACTGGTTTTGGCTTGGTCTCTGGACCACCCATGACAGTTAGGGGGTAGAGTTGCCACCTCATCCCTTTAAACCCGAACACATATGGATTGCACAGGTTCTGAGGCTAATTTAATGCAGATAAGGCACCAAGTGAGTTTAATTAGCCCCTTAATCAGCCACAGAACCTGTGTAATTCATATGTGTTCGGGTTTAAAGGGATGAGGTGGCAACCCTATTAGGGGGTGCTAATCCACTGTGTAGCAAATTGTTGTGCTAGCTAGAATTTGGATGGACTACTGCTCCCAGTCCATCCTGTCCCAGGCCCCACCAGCTCCTCCTATTGCACCGGCCTGTCTCACTGCCACAGCAACATGTGGGTTCCCCTCTGTATCTTGCATCCCTCCCAGAATATATTTACAAAAATTTGAGGGGTGTACTCACTTTTGTGAGATACTGTACATGCTAGGGCCAATCTAGACAAGAGCCAGTTAACCTACCAGCATGTCTTCGGAGTGTAGGGGGGGAAACTGAGTACCCAGAGGAAGTCCACACAGGCACAGGGAGAACAAGCAAACTCCATGCAGGTATTATCGTGGCTTGGATTCAAACCAATAATCCTAGTGCAATGCAGCCCATTATAACCACTGTAGGACCAGAGCACTTTTTTCAATTTGGCACTGCACGGTCATGGAATGCTGTACCCAAACAAAAGTTGTGTCCTTTTTTCCCACAAATAGAGCTTTCTTTTGATGGCATTTGTTCACCTCTGCACTTTTTTTTTGCGATATAAATTAAAAAAAACTAACATTTTTAAAACAAATTATATTTTCTACTTTTTGTTATTAGAAAAATACAATAAACTAAATTTTAGTCACATTTTTGCCAAAATGCATTCAGCCATGTCTCGGGTAAAAAAAAGTCAATTAGCGTATATTTATTGGTTTGCACAATAGTTATAGCGTCTACAAACTAGGGTACATTTTCTGGAATTTACGCAGCTTTTATTTTATGGCGGCCTATCTTATTTGCTGAGGTGCTATAATGGAAGGGCAGTACAAAACCCCCCAAATTACCCCATTTTGGAAAGAAGACACCCCAAGGAATTAGCTGAGAGGCATGTTGAGCCCATGGAATATTATATTTTTTTGTCACAAGTGATTGAAAAATTACAAAAAAAACAAAACAAAATGACACAAAGTTCTCTCTAAAATTATATATTGCTCACATATGCCATGGGTATGTGTGGAATTACACCCCAAAATACATTCTGCTGCTTCTCCTGAGTACAGGGATACCCCATGTGTGAGACTTTTTGGGAGCCTATCCGCGTACAGGACCCCAAAAACCAATCACCGTCTTCAAGATTTCTAAGGATAAAAATGTATCCCCACACTACCTATCTCAGTTGCGGAAGCAATGAAATGCCCAGATAGCACCCCCCACCCCCAAATGACCCCATTTTGGAAAGTAGACACCCCAAGCTATCTGCTGAGAGGCATGTTGAGTCCATGGAATATTTTTATATTTTGCCACAAGTTTCGGGGAAATTACATTTTTTTTTTTTAACAAAGTTGTCACTAAATTATATGTTGCTCGAACATGCCATGGGTATATGTGAAATTACACCCCAAAATACATTCTGCTACTTCTTCTGAATATGGAGATACCACATATGTGAGACTTTTTGGCAGTCTAGCCGCGTAAAGGGCCCCGAAAACCAATCACCGCCTTCATGCTTTCTAAGGGCATAAAATGGTGATTTTACTCCTCAGTACCTATCGCAGTTTTGGAAGCCCTGAAATGTCAAGGTAGCACAAAAGCCCCCCAAAATGACCCCATTTTGGAAACTAGACACCCCGAGGTATTTGCTAAGAGGCATGGTGCGTATTTTGCAGCTCTCATTTGTTTTGGAAAATGAAGAAATAAACAGAAAATTATTTTTTTTTTCTTTTTAAATTTCAAAACTTTGTGACAAAAAGCAAGACTTGCAAAATACTCAACGTGCCTCTCAGCATATAGCTTGGGGTGTCTACTTTCCAAAATGGGGTCATTTGGGGGTATTTTGTGCTATCTGGGCATTCCATGGCCTCCGAAACTGTGACAGGGAGTGAGGAGTAAAATCACCATTTTATGCCCTTAGAAAGCCTGAAGGCGGTGATTGTTTTGTGGGGTTCTGTATGTGTAGTCTAACACATGGGGTATCCCCGTACTCAGGAGAAGCAGCAGAATGTATTTTGGGGTGTAGTTCCCCATATACCCATGGCATGTGTGAGCAGTATATCATTTTGTTGCCTACTTTGTTAAAAAAAAAGGAATTTCCCCGAAACTTGTGGCAAAATATAAAATATTCCATGGACTCAACATGCCTCTCAGCAAATAAATTGGGGTGTCTACTTTCCAAAATAGGGTCATTTGGAGGGGGGGGGGGTTGCTATCTGGGCATTTCATGGCCTCTGCAACCGTGATAGGTAGTGTGGGGTGAATGCATACATTTTCGTCCTTAGAAGTGCACAAGGGGGTGATTGGTTTTTGGGGTCCTGTACGCGGATAGATTCACAAAAAGTCTCACACATGGGGCATCCCCGTACTCAGGAGAAGCTGCAGAATGTATTTTGGGGTGTAATTCCACATTTTCTGACACTTTTTGTTCACAAGAAATTTTTTTTTTTTTTTTTTTGCTAGAAAATTACTTTGAACCCCCAAACATTATATATATATTTTTTAAAGCAGAAGCCCAACAGATTAAAATGGTGGGTGTTGCAAATTTTTTTTTTCCACAAAGTATTTGTGTAGCGATTTTTCAAACGCAATTTTTGTGGAAAAAAACACTTTCTTGACAGACTCCATGGCAGCATACATATGGGTTAACCCCGCCTCCTCTCCACTCCTATAGGACCCCACTCCCATAAATTTAGGCTCAGAGCCAGGGACTGTGTTCCTTTTTAGTCCTCCTCCTGAAGACCAGAATGATTGAAGTCTTACCTTGCATAAGGTGTCCACGATCGAGGCCTGGTTGTTCAGCAAATTGTGATCCAGAAGATGTGTGGCGTCTCCAGCAATTCCCAGCCGTTGGCGGGTCAAAGAAGGGCGATAGCTGCAGTCCCATGTAAATCCCCGGCAGTCCTCAGCGGTGAGTGGGGTGATGGATGCGGCACCATGTGTAATCTCCAGCAGCCCCAGCTATGAGTAGGGAGGAGAAGGGCGATGGATGCGGCCCCATGTAAATCCCTAGCAGTCCCCAGCTGTGAGTGGGGTGAAGAAAGGTGATGGATGTGGCATCACGTGTAATCTACAGAAAAACCCCAGCCATGAGCGGGGTGGAGAGGGGTGTTGAATGCGGTGTCATGTAGAGCTCAAGCCTGGCCATTGGCAGGCAAAGCAGCAGTACGGCCTATTAGCCTAGCTAAGAGGCAGCGGCCATAAACATCCTGAGCCCATGCAGCAACAACGTCCTCTGTATCTAAGTGTATGTGTGGGGGATGTAGTGTGCGGTAATGTATACCTTTCTATTGCATACTCCATGGCAGCAGTTTGTGCGTTTATCTGTTTGTCTGTTTTCTTTTCCTGGCTTTAATGTCTTTTAGCCTGTGGTGGCTGGAGCGCATCTGCGTTCCAATCCGCCGCTCTCTCTTCTGGCCTAGTGTACCTGGGTTATTCCTGCCCAGCGCATGTGTGCTGTGGGGAGCAGTGGCATCATTGCAGAGGGAGAAATTCGTTCAATAGTCAGGACTGTTGATATTGAGTTTTTCTCTGTGGACAGCTTGCAGCAGTCTCCAATGCTGTATGCAATCATCACAGGTATATGCTCTGCAATGCAACCTTGTGTGCTGTCTTTGTGTGATTGTATCACCTGTGCAGTTTGGTTATCTGTGCAGTTCACACACCAGATGTATTACTGCTCCCCCTGTGGCCAGCCTTTGTGTAGCAAGTTTGAGAGGGTGTTTAACCCTTTGCTTGCCTGGGCACACTTTTGGCTTTTCTTTTCTACCCTATTTTGTGCTTTTTTTTTTTTTTTTTTTTTTTTTTTTTTT
>BLSH010224585.1:565738-579180 GCA_018402905.1 Glandirana rugosa
AGGGGTCGTCCGAGGAATTTTTTTTTTTTGTGTCCTAGGTCAGATTCACAATACACGGCAGGAGATCAGTAAGACCTCCTTAGGTCACAACATCAACTTTCTTCATCCAGATTTGGTCATCATAAGTCGCTGTCAAGATCCACCCTTCATAGCAGAAGCTCTGAATCCTTCTCTAGGCACCGCACTCACCGCTATGTCAGCTGGGGTTGCCGCCTCGTCCCTTTGGGCCCAGGCGCGTGGATTGCACAGGTTCTGAGGTTAATTCGATGCAGATAAGGCACCAAGTGAGTTTAATTACCAATTTGATCCACCTCGGGGCCTGCGTGGTTGATGTGTGTTCGGGTTAGGGGGGATGAGGTGGCAACTCTGTCAGCCGCTCCAAGGAAGGAGCCTGCTGGGGATACAGGATTCATCCCAGATCTCTGTGTGAGCAATATGATGCCCGAGCGGTTGGAGAGAAGGATTTCCATCAAATCACGTTGCTGGTGAGGCGCGGGGGTGCCCCTTTGGTCACAGCTATGAAGAGGGCATTTGTATGGGTAGAACCTGTAGAGTCTCCTGCAAAGCAAGAGGAAGTTCTGTAAGCACCTTGGGTTCTGTTTCCTCCAGTGCGACTTGTCTATGCGACTTAAAGTTGCAGCAACTCTGGAAAGGTTCCTGCACTACCTCGCTGGGGACCGTCTTCAGAGGAGACGTTCCCATTCCTCCTCCAGACACCGCTCCTGCCGCCACAACAGCCACTCTGGTCACAGAGCCTTCTGGGGATGTCGGGCACAAGTCCCAGAGGGCAAGTCTCTGTGGGACCTCTGTTACGCCCGGGCGGTCGGGAAAAAAGAGACAGAAAACCAGCAGATGGAGTCGCCGGTAAAGCGTTTGGTGCAGCAGTCCCTAAAGGAATGGGGCACATCCCACACGCGGAGCAAATCCACCACTATGTCAGGCTCAGTGGCCGACGAAGCCCCGGAGGATACAGGCTCATTCTGGCCTTATGCCTCGCTCAGTTCCTCGGACAGAAAGACTGTAAGTTGGTTCGGGGGCTGCACTTAGTCACGCTGCAAAGTCGCGCTTTGAATCATGAAACTTTGGGGTCGCAATAGCGGAGACGTAGCCTCAGAGAGAGTGTCCTATTCTCCCCATTACTAATGGGACTAGGGGACATCACCTTGGTTGGGCCAGGTCGCGAGATATACCTCCCTTCTGAGCAGGCCAAGCTCTATCCATCCAGGGATAAAGATGTGAAGGATCGAAAGGCTGCCTCTCTACTTGTCGATGTTTGCTAAGGCAAGCAAGCCGGTCGCTCTTCCCTGGAAGATGCGGTGGTTGGGCCGAAAGTCGGCCTAGGCTCTAGTGGCTATGTTTATAGCACTGAAAATGTGGAAGAGAGTGCGGACGCAGTATTCAAAACCTTTCATATGAAGCGACCAGAAACCTGGTAGCTCAAGAGCCAGAGCTGGCGGTAGGTTCCAGGATGAGGCTTCATGTGACATACACATTGTAGGATTGTCCTGGCTAGCTACGGCTAAGTAGGTGCCATGGCTCGGGTCTGGGCTGGCGGATCCTGCCCCTAGCAGGTATGGTGGAAGATCCCCTTGAGGGAGCTTCATCGTTTGCAAACAAGCTGAATAGCACCATAACCTGGGCCACAGTTGGGTTTTGCCTCAGGACTGGCGCCTGCTAGGCCGGAAGATTACGTGGTCCAAAAGACAACGTTCAGTGTGTGCGGGGTTCGCACGCTTTTACAGACCAGGTCAGGATTTTGGGAAAAGCTGGCGGAGAGGCCAGGTGTCTCCTGAAGGCTGGCTAAGTGAACCTGACCTCAGGTTTCCGAGGGGCCGAGTTAGGGTCTTGACTGTTAGAACTTTAAAATGGTCATTTCAGGATACGCATTGGGCCTTAGGATTTCCTCCTCAGCTCAGTTTTGTTTTCCCAGATTTACCTTACCCTAAGGTAAGAGGCAGATACTCTTGTATTATGTAAGGTCTCTGGTGCCGCAAAGTGCTGCTGTGCCAGCCCCAGAAGGCGGAAGATTTCTGGGCATGCGATTGTCCCTCTTCATGGTCATAAAGAATGGCTTGCAGGGGCCAGCTAGAGACCTCACACACCTAAAACATTTCTCACCTAAAGGAGAAGTTTATGATTGGGATCCAGCCTGGTGACTGGCTCAATTCGTAGACCTAAATGTTAACTTGCATCGTTACCTGAATCTCGGTCAGTCTTCTTCCCACCGGCGCACCTTTCGGTGTCTAAAATTATCGGCACTATGGTGTCTACGTAGCCAATGATCAAGTGGACACCTTCCATAAGGGGTTTCCCCAGCAGTGGGAGCCAGGATGTAGAATGCAGGTCATCTACAAGGCCTCAGTCATGAGAGAGCCCTAGGTGGCTGCAACAGAGAGGCATTTATTGGCCATTCCATTGCCCCATCTCCTGCTTCACAATCGCGTTTGATACCAGCGATACAAAACGGGGGACTTACTGCCTATCAGGGATAATGCAGGACAGGTGGGGCTGTCAGTTTCACGGGAGTGTGCAAACATTCTGAAATTACTGGCAGCCTTCTGCTCCCTACAAGCCAGTATGCCTTTGATCTCATCGATGATGATCTCATCGGTTTATGTCCCCGGAATCCCGAATGACTCTAACAGGTTTTCTTTCCAGAGTCCAACTGAAGAGCAACAAATGGTCTCTCCATGTGGTAGTTGTCAGGCAGGTCCCTGGGGGTCAGTCCAAAATCAACCTGTCTGTCTTCCAGTGCACCAAGAAGTTGGAGAAGTTTTATACTGTTGGAGGTACAACAGTAAAGTTGCTCGGTACCGTAAACGACATATATATAACTGTCTATACCAGTAGGTGGCACGGCAGTATTAGTGTGTTTTCGGTGTTATAATATTATCAGAGTGTACCTTCTGTATCTAGTGTGCACTTGTATAGTTCCTGTTCCTGTCTCCATGCTAGAAGATTCAAACAGAAGTCGGGGAGGTAGAGGCAGAGATGCCGTATTCGTCTGTGTTAGTGCAGATCAGCTGCCGGAAACCAGAGCCCATTCCCTTCAGGCCAGATCTTCTGTCATGACCTGGGCTCAGGCTTTGGAGTAAGCAGAGGCTTCCCAAATGGTACCTCCCTCGTGTTCTCGACTCCCTCAGGAATTGGAGCACAGTATTCTAAGACTGTCCCTATTAAGACCTTGGTCAAATTCACCTTGCTCGTGGCTATCACGTCAGCATATAAAGTCTCAAACTGAGGCATCACCATATAGAACTTTTTCTTAAGCCTCTTTCCAGAGTGAGTGATGCCGTTGCCTATGCTCGACTCAAATCTCAAGATGACATAATTTCATGGGTAACAAGGAATTGGTCTGCTATCCTTTAGAGTACTAACATACATCCTTTAGACATGGGAGAGGTCATGTTGTGGTATCCTGAGTTTGGCTCTCAGTAGTAACCTTTCTTTTTCAAATAAGTGATCTGACTTTTGCGCTACTTTGACTTGGCAAGTGTAAATCAAATGTGAGCTATGTATAAGATGGCCTTTTCTTTGGTTCTAGGAATCTCTGATATTATCATATCTGCAAGCGATAGCTTCCTTCAGGCTTTAGAATGCTTATTCATTCTTTGCCGAAAATAACATGGGAAAAGTGCCTCATCTAGGATGATGGTGGCATGGGTTGTCCGGGCCATCCAACAGGCTCAGAGCTGAGGGCTTGGTTCTCTGGAGGTGGTGACCACTCGCTCATCCAGGAGTGTGTCTACATCTCAGGCAGTTTCGCAGCATGTGGCTCCCAATATAGTCCGTAGGGTGGCTTTGCGGCCCTCAATCAATACATTTATGGCTCATTATTATGCAGAGCCTGCTTCGTTAGCCTCTGTTTTTTGTGGCTTGAAGGGCCTGTCTGTTGACGGTATGAATTAAAGCCTTTGGTTCAGTATTTTCAGCATTGCCCGCCCATGAGGTGTATGGCTAGTTAAATCCCATACGTATGCTGCCATGGAATCTGTCAGGAAAATAGAAAATTTCCTATCAAATACTTACCGTAATTTTCCTTTCCTGATGGACTCCATGGCAGCAGGAGTTCCCACCCCAGTGTCAGGAGTAGGCTAGTTACAGAACACGGCCCCTGGCTCTGAGCCCAAATTTATGGGAGTGGGGTCCTATAGGAGTGGAGAGGAGGCAGGGTTAACCCATACGTATGCTGCCATGGAGTCCATCAGGAAAGGAAAATTACGGAAAGTATTTGATAGGAAATTTTCATATTTTTTTTGTATTTTAATGCACAAAAACACACTATAGTGCCCAAATATTTGATGAAACATGAAACATAAAAGATAATCTCATGCCGAGTACATAGACACCAAACATGACATGCTTTAAAAACGCATACCAGCACAGCGGCGACAAACTATATACATCTTTAAAGGCCTTTAAAAGCCTTTACAGGTTACCCCTTTAGATCTGCAGAGGTTTACTGCTAGAATTACTGCCCTCGATCTGACGTTCGCAGTGATACCTCACATGCATTGTGCAATTGCTGTTTACATACGACAAGAGACCGACACCTACGTTCACTTTTGCGCGCGTGCACGGGGGGACAGGGGTGTATTTTTTTTTTTTTTATTCATTTTACTTTTATTTTATTTTTACACTGTACCTTTCATCTTTTTTTTTCTATTTTTATTATCACGGAAAATTTAAATATCCTCTATGATAAAAATAGGTAGTGTTGCATATTTTTTTTTTTTTTTTTTTATTTTGGGTCTATTACTCTAGACCTCTCCTCAGCCCTTGAAGCATCTGATCTCACCAAGATCGGTGTGATAAGATGCTTCCCCAATTTCCCAATGGCGCGGTTTATATCCGGCGGAACCAAAGTCATGAAATGCTCGTAGCCTCCGGTAGGTATCTTAGGCCATAGAGATTGGAGCCATTCTAGTCTTCAATCAGCTCTATGGTCAGCTGTCAGAACCCCCGGCTGCATTCTCGGGTTCCCCAGTGGGACAGGTGAGCCTGAGAAAACCAAGTAAGATGGGCGGGGGGGGGGTGTTCCCTCCCACTGCTTGTAAAAGCAGTCTAGCAGCTAATCAGCCACTAGGATTGCTTTTACATGAACACCGACTGCCGGCTGAAAAGAACGATACCTAGATGATACCTATACCTGCAGGGATCATTCCAGTATAACCACTCTAAGACCAGCAACATACCAATGTGTCACTGGTCCTTGTTGGGCATATGTTGTAATGTTCTTTTTTTCATGCAGCCTGTGGGTTAAATGAAAAAAAAGAATCAATTGGTGGGTATGCCCACCATTAGAAAACCTCCCTTCATCCACCCACTTCTAATGGTGGGCCTAGCCCCTTTTTCAATACCTATACCGGAGCACAGGGGCAATCCGCCCCAATTTCCACATACTGCCCCTATGCTCCGGTATATATGCTCTTTTTTTAACTTTGGCGGTGAAATCCCCTCCAACAGCGCTGGAGTCCCTGCTTTATATATGGTGGGAGCAAACATTGTTGCTGTCACCCTAAATAAATCAGCGCTGCAGCTGGCGTACCTGAAAACCAAATAAAGATTAATAAAACACAGTAACATATAAAGAAATAACATTCCTGCTAAGAAGAAAAAAATAATTATGTTACATGAAAACATTATAAAAACATTACATACCCGCAAAAAAAAAACATGTTAATAAACAAAACATTACAGGTATGCATAAAAAAAATAGAGAGAGCAATAGAAAGAGACGAGAGAGAAAATAGCGATAGAAAAACAAGAATCATACAACTGCTTTTGGCTTTTATTATTTTATATATTTTTTGGTTTTTATAACTTTTTTTATTTTTTAATTTTTTTGGTATGCTTTTTTTTTTATTACAGCAGTAAAGGTTAGGTCTCCAAAAATGCGGTGACATCTTTGGAGACCCTGTGAACATGTGCCCTATATCTGTGTAGTGCTGTTCCCTATGCCAATACTCAACTAGTGTATGGTAGAGCTCAAAACCGTCACCGATGCAGAGACCGGGCTGGTCAAAACAGGAGGGGCAATAATATCGGGTGTCACGCCTGTATCCACGTCGTCGGCAGACACACCTTTTTTGGGGTGCTCATTGGGTAGGGGTACCAGGGGTGGCATGTGGAAAATGCTGTCCATGCAGCCAGCTCACTGCATTTGGATTGGGAACATGGGGTGCAGAACCATCTGGATACAGAAGGTCTCTGATGATCTCTTTCTGGAATTGAAGGAGAGGTCCAGTCCGTCCTGACGCTTTGTATATCACATAATTGTTCAGCATAGCCAATTGGAATAAGTAAACAGACACTTTTTTGCACCAGCGTCCGGACTTACGGGCAATTAAGTACGTCGCCAATAACTGGTCATTGAGGTCCACTCCTTCCATATTTTGGTTATATTCGTGGACACAGAGGGGTTTCTCCACAACACTAGTCGCCGTTCTAATTTGGCCAGCCGTGTCTGCGTGAATGGAGGAAAGAATGAAAACATTCTTTGTATCCCTCCACTTCACCACGAGCAAATTACTATTACTTAAGCAGGCTCTCTCCCCCCAACTAAGTCAAGATTCTACCAGCCATTGGGGGAAGCCCCGGCGACTGGATCGCACGGTGCCACATGCGCCAATTTGGTGATCAAACAAGTGACTAAAATGTGGCACGCTTGTGTAGTAATTGTCCACGTACAAATGGTACCCCTTTCTGGATAAGGGTGACACCAAGGTCCACACAATTTTGACCGCTTCCCATGTAGTCTGGGCATCCTTTCGGCTCCACGTGACTATCTTTGCCCTCATAAACCTTAAAACTACATGTATAGCCTGTGGCCCTGTCACAAAGCTTATACATCTTGACCCCGTATCTGGCACGCTTGCTGGGGACGTACTGTTTGAAAGCCAGAAAATTTAATCAGGGACTCGTCCATGCACACAACTTGGTTGGGAATAAAAAGTGCTGTGAACTGCTGATTGAAGTGGTTTATGAGGGGCCGAATTTTGTAGAGCCGGCCATATTCAGGGTCCCTACATGGACGACAGTGTCCTGGACATGCAAGCAGAGAAGACAGACATATGATGAATTGAGTCAGTGGACCAATATAACTGCAATTCAGGTAGTTTATGTATGCCCATGATGAGGGTAAGGCCCAGAAAGGTCTTAAATTCAGAAACCATAATTGGTTTCTTATCTGTGGCAAGTGACAAATGGGGATTAGCGGCGATATATTGACAAGCATATAAATTGCTTTGGTCTACAATAGATCTATAGAGATCTTCGGTGAAAAACAGTGAATAGAAATCAATGGCCTTAAAGTCAACTGTATTCACCGTAATTCCGGGTTGGCCAGTGAATGGGGGAGTACGGGCGCAGCATCAGTGGTGGGTTGCCAATCGGGGTTTGCAAGCGCGCCAGTAAGGGCAATATGGGCTCTGAGGGCCTATGTCTTTGTCTTCTTCATGGCTTCAGGACACTATTGGGCTGGCCAAACCAGCTTGAACTGCACTTATGGGATTCACCATGTCACCAAGTGTTACTGCAGTGCTGCTTGTATGACCAGGATGTACTAGGATGTACTAGGCCGCTGGTGCTTGCCAGGTCACCAGAAGGAGTAGCGACGCTAGTACTGGCTCTCTGCTCCATATGGGAGCCCTGCGGTTCATGCACCTCAGCGACAGCAGAACGGGATTTGGTACGCCTGACCTCAGCAGGGACCACTGCGTCGTCAGAGCTATCTGTCATGGAGCCGCTGTTGTCTACGGGATTGTATGATGAGCGAGTCTGACAGTGAGGCTTCCCCATCACACTCACTGTCATGCTCAACAATGCGTAGGCCTCTTCACTAGTGTGCCTCGGATGTTGGCCTTTAAATTTATAGGTACACTAGTGTGACTCACAGGCAAAAAAGCACACCTGCTCTCTGCGAACGCTGCAGATGTGTATTGTGTTAAGTGTCAGCGATCTATTGATCTTGCACTTGGGTGGGCTGGGTTGGGCGGAGGGGCTAAACGCAGGTGCTAGCAGGTATCTGGGCAGATCCTGCTAAAACTGCGTTTTTTTAGAACACTAATCCAGTGGGGACGCTAATATAGATTTGATCAGATCAGATATTGATCTGATCAGATACTGCAATAGTATCTAACACCTATCTAATGTGTGTGTATGCGTGTCAGAGTACCGAACTAACTGGCCCTGCCTGGTGTTTACGCTGACCCTAACGCACGTTAAACCTAACTGAGGTCACCGCCAGGCAATCGGGGGTTAAAACCTATAAAAAAGGTGTATGTGTATATGTAGGTGTAGATAGATAGATAGATAGAGAGAGCGGGTAATCTGATAGGGAAAAACCTATTTAGCTAGCATCACCCGTGACACTTATACAGTGATCACAGGTGAAAGGGAGCAATCAAGGGGTTAAAAACTTTATTGGGGGGGGAGGTGGAGTATTTACACCTACCTAGGCATACTACTACCTACCCTAACACTGATTAGGGTCACAAGTGCAGTGAACGAGGTGATCGCTGCACTCAGTGACAGGGGGTGACAGGAGTAAAGGGGTTAACGGGGGGGATCAGGGGGCGATCAAAGGGTTAAAAGTGTGCCTAACGTGTACTGGTGTCAGTGTAGTGTTGTGCAACTCACGTTGTAGATGTCTCTCTCTCCTCTCTGCAATGGAAAAGGACGCAGAGAGGGGAGATGACATCACTTCACCTGTCTGTGTTTACATGCCACAGACAGGGGAGGCATCCCATTCGCTGGGACCGATCAACAGGAATAGACCAAAAATAATTGATCTATTCCTGTGGATTGAATGGTCTTGTAGCGAATCGGACTGCCGTGACCATGCTGGGGCCCGCGATCGCTGCTTATATACAGCGATTCACAGAATAAAGCCACACTGCCACAGTAAATATGCGGTACGCGGTCGGGAACTGGATAAACAGTCCAAAACTTATCATTTACTTTACCCCAAAAGGTCTCCATAGATGGGCTAACTACTTTACAGATGGGACTTTAAGAAGCAATCTTCCCAAAGATGCTACTTCAAGTTTTGGGAGAGTAACACAAACCCAATTTTTAAAAACATTTAACAGATAAACAGTATCTCACAAAAGTGAGGACATCCCTCACATCTTTGTTATCATATCTTTTCATGTGACAACACTGAAGAAATTACACTTTGCTACAATGCAAAGTAGTGAGTGTACAACTTGTATAACAGTGTAAATTTTCTGTCCCCCCAAAATAACTCCACACACAGCCATTAATGTCTAAACCGCTGGCAACAAAAGCGAGTACACCCCTAAGTGAAAATGTCCAAATTGGGCCCAATTAGCCATTTTTCCTCATGTGACTCGATAGTGTTACAAGGTCTCAGGTGTGAATGGGGAGCACGTGTGTTAAATTTGGTGCTATTGCTCTCACTCTCGCATACTGGTCACTGGAAGTTCAACATGGCACCTCATGGCAAAGAACTGTCTGAGGAGCTGAAAAAAAGAATTGTTGCTCTCCATAAAGGCCTAGGCTATAAGATTGCCAAAACCCTGAAACTGAGGTGGAGCACAGTGATCAAGACCATACAGCGGTTTAACAGGACAGGTTCCACTCAGAACAGGCCTCGCATGGTCAACCAAAGAAGTTGAGTGCACATGCTCAGCGTCACATCCAGAGGTTGTCTTTGGGAAATAGACACATGAGTGCTGCCAGCATTGCTGCAGAGGTTGAAGGGGAGGGGGAGTCAGTCTGTTAGTGCTCAGACCATATGCCACACACTGTGTCAAATTGGTCTGCATGGCTGTTGTCCCAGAAGGAAGCCTCTTCTGAAGATGATGCACAAAGCCCAAAAAACAGTTCGCTGAAGACAAGCAGACTAAGGACAAGGATTACTGAAGCCATGTCCTGTGGTATGATGTGACCAAGATAAACTTATTTGGTTCAGATGGTGTCAAGCGTGTGTGGCGGAAATCAGGTGAGGAGTACAAAGACAAGTGTGTCTTGCCTACAGTCAAGCATGCTGGTAGGAGTGTCATGGTCTGGGGCTGCATGAGTGCTTCCGGCACTGAGGAGCTACAGTTCATCGAGGGAACCATGAATGCCAACATGTACTGTGACATACTGAAGCAGAGCATGATCCCCTCACTTCAGATACTGTGTGATGGAGCAGTATTTCAACATTAACGACCACCAACACACCTCCAAGAAGACCACTGCCTTGCTAAAGAAGCTGAGGGTACAGGTGATGGACTGGCCAAGCATGTCTCCAGACCTAAACCCTATCGAGCACCTGTGGGCCATCCTCAAACGGAAGGTGGAGGAGCGCAAGGTCTCTAAAATCCACCGGCTCCTTGATGTCGTCATGGAGGAGTGGAAAAGGACTCCAGTGGCAACCTATGAAGCTCTGGTGAACTCCATGCCCAAGAAGGTTAAGGCGGGGCTGGAAAATAATGGTGGGGCGATCTAGGGGTTAACTGTGTTCCCTAGCATGTTTTAACTGAGTGGGCTGGGCTGTCAGGGGCATAAGAGATCTAACTGATCCCAGTGACAGGAATCAGTAGATCTCTTAGATGCCGCTTGTCAGAACGGGGAACCGCCGTGTTTACATTGGCGGTTCCCCGTTCTTTCCCTCTGGCAGCTCATCGCGGCTCGCCGCGGACACACTCCTCCAGAGTGCGGCAGGCACGAGGGCGCGCCGGCGGTGGCGCACTCTCGCACCGCGTCCGTGAGACAGCGCCACACTGCCGCAGTAAATATAGTGCACATGGTAGGGAAGTGGTTAAGACTGCTCCCATTCACTTTAATGGGATTTCTTTTGCCAAGCGACTTGGGGCGACACAAGTCGGATCCCAGGTCGCTGTAGTGTGAACCGGCTATAAAAGAGAAGCTTTGAGTTTAAAAAAAAACAAACACTAGATATTGAGCTTTGTACTACATTTCTCATCTAATTACATAGTTAGTCTGGTCGAAAAAAGACACAAGTCCATCTAATTCAATCAACAAAAGGGAAAAAAACAAATAAAAAAATTATACAATAGCCTATACCCACAGTTGATCCAGAGGAAGGCAAAAAATCACAACAAAGTATGATCCAATTTGCTTGTACATTTAGGAAAGAATCCAGGCTGTTTTTTTAAAGGAATCTACCAAGCTGGACAGAACCAGGTCTTGAGGAAGTCTATTCCACATTTTTACAACTCTTACTGTGAAGAAAACTTTCCGTGTTTGGAGTTTAAATCTTTTCCTCGAGACGTAAAGAGTGCCCCCTTGTCCTCTGTGATGACCTTAAAGTGAATAACTCCACACCAAGTTCACCTCTTCTCAAGGGCGAATACATTCAGTTCCTCTAATCTATCCTCATAGCTGAGCTCCTCCATGCCTCTTATCAGTTTGATTGCCATTCTCTGCACTTTCTCCAGTCCCCCGATATCCTTCTTTATAAATGGTGCCCAAAACTGAACTGCACATTTCAGATGAGGTCTTACTAATGATTTTTACAGGGGCAAAATTATATCTTCCTCTCTGGAGTCTATACCTCCCTTAATACAAGAGCGGATTTTGCCCACTTTGGAAACTGCAGCTTGGCATTGCATGCTATTATTTAAGCGTAACTTTTGTTGAGAAAAAAAAAATCCCCTCTGGGTGATCTATGTACATTGCAAGGATTATAACAACCTTTGTTGCAGTTTCCTACATTTTTGTTATTCTGAAGAAATCACTGTTTGTTCCTCTGTGCCTCTGTACTGAGTGGGTCTAATGGGAGTGGTTTCATAATTATATATCAGATGTGCAGCTGCAGGGCACTAATGAGGATATCTGCTGGGCCTGCATCCCTTTAGACATGTTCCTATTGAAAGTATCTCTCCAAAAATGACATTTTTCTTGCAGGGGATGCCTGAAATCTGATTTGTATCTTAGGCAGACTTCTGGGAAAACTGGTGAGCCACTCACACAAGCAGGAAATTAGGTTTCTGGGGAGTGGTCAGTACATATTCTGTGTACAGAACAACGCCAGGTAGCTATACTGCAATGAGTTCTCAGAAAATTACAGGAGCTGCAGATTGAAAGGTAATTTTTAATGACATTCATTTACAATATGATTAGTGTCGCAATTATATGCGCTATATTATTTTTTCTTTATTTGCTATTTTTTTACCCTTTAAGCTTATGATCTACCAGAACACCCAGATTCCGCTCTTGATTGTGTGTTTCTACTCCTGTTGTGTCTGTTGAGACTGTTTCTGCTTTTGCTGAATGTGTGCATTTTTTTTGCCGTGTATGCGTCTGCTTTTGCTGTATATGTGTATAATTTAACCACAAGTTTCTGCTCTGAATGAGTGTGTGTTGACCTGTGTATGCACTCCATTTGTTATGTGCAATATATATTGTATGTATGGTATATTTTTCTTACACAGAAGTGCAGAACATCCGTTTAATGGAAACACTAGTGTTCCTTCACCACATGCTTAACCACCTCAGGTCCGCCCCGCCGTCAAATGACGGCGGGGCGGACCTGCTATTACTCCCGGTGGACGTCATATGACGTCCTCCCTTTAAGCCGGGATTGCACGCGATCGGGCGCGCGCATCCCGGCTCTGTCTGTGTCGGCGTGTCCCCAGGACACACCGCTTCACCGACAGGGGTGAACAGCCATTGGTTATGGCTGTTCACCACGTGATCGGCTGTGACGAAGTCACGGCTGATCACAAATGGCACGTCCGCCGTTCGCACGGCGCATGCAGGCGATCGGGAGCCTGTAGTGTACCTGTCATCATAAAGTGTACCTGTCATCAGACTGTCATCATAAAGAGCACCCGTCACCCGTCAGTGACCGTGGCATGTCACCCGTCACCCATCAGTGACCACGCCAGCCACCCGTCACCCATCACTGACCACCACCCGTCACCCATCACTGACCACCGCCAGTCACCCGTCACCCATCAGTGACCACCGCCAGTCACCCATTACCCTTCAGTGACCACTGCCAGTCACTTGTCACCCATCAGTGACCACCACCAGTCACCTGTCATGCATCTGTGACCACTGCCAGTCACCCATCACCCTTCAGTGACCACTGCCAGTCACCCATCACCCTTCAGTGACCACTGCCAGTCACTTGTCACCCGTCACACATCTGTGACCACCGCCAGTCACCTGTCACGCATCTGTGACCACTGCCAGTCACCCGTCATGCATTAATGATCACCACCAGACACCGGTCACCCATCAGTGACCACCGCCAGACACGCGTCACCCATCAGTGACCACCGCCAGACACGCGGCACCCATCAGTGACCACAGCCAGTCACCCATGACCCATCAGTGACCACCGCCAGACACGCGGCACCCATCGGTTACCACCGCCAGTCACCCATGACCCATCAGTGACCACCGCCAGTCACCCGTCACCCATCAGTGACCTCCACCAGTCACCCATCGATGACCACCAC
>BLSH010224585.1:581632-610013 GCA_018402905.1 Glandirana rugosa
TTCTTTCGGTTTGTTTTCTAACTTTTAAAACACTTTTTAACGGAAAAAGAAACAAAGCCAGTATTTTAAAACGTTTAATCATTAAAAAGAAACATTTAAAACCGGTTTTAAATATGACGATGGATAGAAACCATTCTTATTGGGTTTATTCACATATAATAAACCAGGAACACATTCAATATCTCAGATGTTCGAAACCACGGTTGGTGACTTTTAACTAGTGTGGACTAGTGTGGACTATATGACTGCCGGCTAGATTAAAGAACTCTGGGATTGACCTTGGAATGTCTACTTTCCAAAAAGGGGTAATTTGGGGGGTATTTTACTTTCCTGGCTTGTTAGGGTCTCAAGAAATTAGATCGGCCGTCAGTATATCAGGTGTGATCAGGTGTGATCAATTTTCAGTGGTTGGCACCAAAGCTTGTAGACTCTATAACTTACACAAGGACCAAATAATATACACTTATTTGGGTTATTCTTACCAAAGATAGGTAGCAGTATAAATTTTGGCCAAAATTTACAAAGAAAAATTACTAATTTGCAAAATTTTATGACCGAAACAAAGAAAAAGGCAATTTTTCACAAAATTTTCAATCTTTTGTTTGGCTTTCTTTTTATGGTTTTGGTGGAGCCTTGAAGACTAAATAGCAAAGATCCATTCATAAGGAGGAATACACTGTGCTATGCAGGATACCTTACACCAGGTTTTCCTCAATCTTTTTTCAGTCAGGGCACCCTTTAAAATTATCCACAGGCACCCCATTCTAAAATTTTAAAAACTGAACTAATCTTAAATTCGCAGCATTCACGTAGGACACTCAACATTAGAGGTGATTTATTCTTACAAAGCAAATACACTTTTGCACCCTGGTACTGACCAGTATTTAGTGTTTCTCTTCTCCCATAGTTTCTTTCCTTCACTCAGCTAATTTGGCCACAGTGCTGAAAGAGGAGCAGAGGATGGGCAAACTAGGGTGTTCTCAGGCACCTGACATCCACCTTATCAACCTATGATGCCACTGGTTCTTAGATGCTGGCATCTAGCCCACACAGTGCCCAAGGTTCTAGTGCTGCACAATAAAATCCTGTGGCTTTATTTATAGAGGTTGCAAACTGCCAAAAAAAACAAAAACAAAAACTGCAAGACAAAGGCATAATGAGCTGGTATGCATTGCATACTAGCTCATTATGAAATAGTTACCTCAGAACGAAGTAGGGGTGCACCGGATTATCGTCCAAAAACTCTATTTTTGGTATAGGCCAAAGAAAAGTACCCGAAAGGGGACAGGGTCCACCCCAGGTGCCTCCCATTGCGTGCGTGATAGTGTAGCTGTATGGTGGGTGGCTGTCTCCCAAGATCTACTGTGAAATGATGCAAGAGCACATAGCCCGCACCGCCTGTGAAAGGGTTTCACATTGAGCAGATAGCAGGCTTGTAAGAGCCCCTCAGTGCGTGAAACGGTCATGTAATCTAACTGCTTGCAGAGGCCAGCCTCTGTGTCCTGTCACAACTTTGAGGTGATGTCGGAAGTGGATGAGACCAAACTGCTATTAAACACCAGCCAATGGAATAGGGGCTGGGTGGGACACCCCGTGCATTTGGCTCCGCCACGCTTTCTTAAGGAGCCCAATCATTAGCTGGTGTTTGATAGCTGTTCAGTCCCGCCCACCCCCAGCATCACCGCCGAGTTTGGACAGCTTATCGCTGCAAGCAGTTACATTACATGACAGTTTCACACACTGAGCGGCTCTTACAAGCCTGCTACCTGCTCAATGTGAAACTCCTCATCTCTTCTATCACTGCCAATCAGTGCCACCTGTTAGTGTCAATCGGTGTATCCAATCAGTGCCTCCAATCAGTGCCCAGCAGCGCTGCCAATCAGTGCTGCCCATCAGTGCTGCCTATCAGTGTCAATCAGTGCCACCAATCAGTGCCCATCACTGCTGCCTATCAGTGCCAACCAATGCCACCTATCAGTGCCAATCAGTGGTGCCTATCAGTGCCAATCACTGGTGAGGCTGCTGTGCACAGGTAGGCTGCATATGAAGGGCACTGGTGAGGCTGCTGAGCACAGGTAGCCTGCATATGACAATTGTATATAAAAATATAAATATTTTTTTTAAAAGCTGTCATTTTCGGTTTTCCATTGCATTTTCCATTCAGTGCACCCCTAGAACGAAGCTCTGCAGTGCCATTCTCGCACTGCAGACACAGCCGACATCTTTCTTATGGGTTCACGGGCTCCGGGATGACGTCTGCGCGGGAGAAGCCGGTCACAGCATGGACCATGAAGAAATGGCACAAGCGGGCCGTTTCTTCAGTGTGCATGCATCGATGACGTTGGCACAAGCGTATATCATGAATATCTCTTAAATGGTGCAAGTTAAGGAGATATTTACAGTACCTACAGTTAAGCCTTATTGTAGGCTTACCTGTAGGTACAATTAAAGAGTTTACTTCCTCTTTAACAAATAGGCAGACCTGCTCCACCCACTTGTTGACATTTTTGGTACAATTTGGGCCAATTTGTAGGCATTTTGTCAGGACACCCCTGAAGAACCCAGAAGGCACACTGGATGAATAAGCTGCCTTACACAAAGGAACCCTCCAGGACTGCTGACCGCAGACATGAGTTGAACTTGTGGATAGGAGTACTGAAAGGCATTAACAGTAGGCAGGAGAGCAGACAAAAGTTTGGCGCAAGCTCACTGAGGGTGTAAAGCTGAATGGGTGCAAAAAGCCTCCAGTACTTGATAGTAAACAAGGAGTGCTCTTCTCTCTTTTTCTTAATTATACAAGATATAAAGATGCTGCCCAGTGCCACTTCTGGGCAACATCTATACATTTTTTTTTCATCTGATACATTGTACTGTATACACACAGAAATATGGGCCATAGGAGAGGGAGTCTGTTTTTTTTTCCTAATTTATTGCAGGTATTTATTTAGTGATGCCAATTTATGTAGCCCTTTATATACTGTACAGCCACATCGGTCCCTGCCCTGAATGAGCTTACCATCTAAGATCCCTACCTCACATGCATATACACATACCAGGGCCAATTTTGACAAAAACAAATTAACCCGCCAGCATGTATTTGGAGTATGGGAAGAAACCCACACCAACAAAGGGAGAACATACAAACTCCATGCCAAGAGTGTCTTGGTTGGAATTTAAACCAAGTATCCTAGTGCTACAAGGAAAGCCCCAAGGCTGTATGCAGCTCAGGATTGAGCCCACATAAGTGCCCCCATAGCAAGTGGCTTGCTATGGGGACACTTAGAAGGGGGGAGGAACACTGGTAGGGGACCCGAGCAGAGAAGGATCGGGGTTGCTCTGTGCAAAACAATTCTACAGAGCAAGTATAACATCTTTGTTTTTGAAATCCTGTTAAAATCACTTTAGGTTTTAGAGCTGATAAGCTATGATATGCCAAGGAGTGGGTACCCTCGGGTCCTTGTTGCTCTGTTTGTACACACATGCATGTTTATAAGAGGTATGCATTAGGGTAAAGCCATACTTTTCTATTTTTTCTTAACAGAAAGGGTTTTTATTTTCCTGCATTGGGGTTATAGTGTGTGTTCTATTTGACTTGTGCAGAGAGTTAATTTTAACGCTCATGGTCGCTCATGAATAGGCTTTCTAAAAAAAAAAAAAATCCCTCTGCAGTGTGGGCTACATATTCCACACCCCTCCAGTGCACTAAGATGGGGAAGTAAGTGTTGTCAGATATGCTATAAATCTCTGCAGCTGTTCCAGCCACAAACAGCTGGAAGCAAGGCCTATTCTGTGTACTACTCCCAGGCTTTATCATATCAGCGCTGACATGATGTATATTAATAGCCTTGACAATATTTACAATGTGTCACACTCAAATACAAAGCCTCAGCCATAGATAATGAATACTTGATCAGGGGAAGTATGGGTGTAAAACATATGCAAGGCATAATTTAAAAGAAAAAAAATAGGCCTCCAGTTTTCCAAGCTCACCTACTGGGGAGGGAACTCTTCCATTATATACAAGATTCTCGTATTTTTGCTTAAATATTTAAAACGGACCCACATGCCCCAGGCATTACCTCCAAAATTATATTCCCATCTCACACTGGCTACACCTAATCTAACCTCCTACCCTACTAAATGGGCCTCTGACCTAGGGGTACGGGTGGAATTTGGGCAACAACCAAATCTGATGCGATGGTAATTATTTCTAAATTTCTCTCAATGTACCCACCCACATGTTTCCAAGGTTGTGGAGAACAGGGCGCACATGCTTACATATATGTGCTGACAAACGCAATCACCCACTAGCTTCTTAGATCTCTTAGAGACTTCAGTAGTGAGATCCATGCACCTGAGTTCCCAGGTTTGTCCACATGACACAACCATTGTGATGAGGTCCTACTTTCCATGTTGGGATACTTTATGTTGCATTACAGAGCATGCGGTATTAGGAATAGGAATTCTTGTGGGCTGGAGGAAGAGTTGCAAACTCTAGTTGAGGGCCCTTTCACACTTGTGTGACGCGATTTTACTAAGATTTTGCTGAAATTTCGGATCACTACGACGTTGGTCCGACTTTGTTGCAACTTTGGCACAATGAAAACCAATTAAAAAGTTGTATAGAAATAGTGCAGAAATCACATCTATATTATTCAGGTGCGATTTGCATGAGACTTTGAGGGTTTGACATTGAAGTCTATGGACCTGAAGTTGCATCAAAGTTGGGCCAAAGTAATGCAGGTAATGCTTTGAAGTCGGCAAATACAGATATGAGCGGTACTCATTGGAAATAATGGGGAATGACTTGATATGCGACTTTGCAGTCCCAAGTAGCAGGACAAGTCTCATAAGTGTGAAAGGGGCCAGAAGGATTTTTCTGATAGAACTTCTGAGGCAATTAAAGTGATTGTAAAGTCTTGTTTGTTTTTTTCCTATAAAAATAACAAACATGTTATACTTACCTGCTCTGTTGCACGGGATTTGCACAGAGCAGCCCGGATCCTCCTCTTCTCGGGTCCCTCTTCGGCCCTCTGACCCCTCCCTCCTTTTGAGTGCCCCCACAGTAAGCAGCTTGCTATGGGGGCACCGAAGCCGAGTCACAACTCCCTGTGTCCATTCAGACATGGAGCCCTGTCCCCTCTCTCGATTGGCTAGCTGACTTTGATTGACAGCAGCAGGAGGCAATGGTGCCACTGCTGTGTCTCAGCCAATCAGGAGGGAGAATCTCGGACGTTTGAGACACTCATGGACATCGCTGAACTGAGAGGGACCTCAGGTAAGTGTTAGGGGGGCTGCTGCACACAGAAGGCTTTTTCTTTTAATGCATTGAATGCTCTAAGATAAAAAAAACTTCTGCCTTTACAACTCCTTTAAAATACACACGTTTTCAAATGATTTTAAAGTATACCTGTAGTAAATTTTTTTGCATTTTGGGTAGAGTAAGGAAGGGTTAAAACTCCACCAGGTTATATTTTTTGCTGTCAGTGTATAACTGGGGAAAGTTCCCTTTACAACAGGAATTTTAGAAATCAGAATTCCCCTCTTAGACCCCTTTCACACCAGGGCTGCCCGAGCGTTAGCGGTAAAACACCGCTAATTTGCGGCGCTTTACCGCTCATTTGGGCAGCGGTGGTGTGCTTTTAACACCCCACAAGGGGATAAACAGGGGTTAAAAGTGCCGGTTAGCGGCGATCCCAAAGCGGTGTTCAGCGCTTCAGGAGTGCTGCCCCACTGTTTTCAATGGGCAGGGGCGGTATAGGAAGATTACCCCTTACTTCTTGTTTAGGGAACAACTCTAAAAATGTGGATTTCCATACAATATCTTTCTTAGTGACCATGGTAACCAATACAAATAATAGGGGTGCATCTCACCAATGAGGACAAAGATGCCATTAAAAAAAAAAAAAAACTCACCCCTGCTCCTCTTTACCCAAAACCAATTACAAAGTTTTCTCTAAAGATACACTATTGAAACCCAAAAACAGCCTTGGTGGATCCTTAGTGACTACTACACTCACGTTTCCACTGTGTCTATTAAAGAAGCAAGAAATTGCGCAATCAGGGCTTGAACACAAATGTCCCTGAACGCATACAGCCCTAAATGCGAGTATCGCTCAGAAGCATCCAGCTGTGTTCTGTTGCAGCATCTTTCATTCTGTCATTGATTTTGACAGGCTGTTGGCAATGGGCTGTACGCTGCACCTATACCTCCCTTGCACCCTCAAATGCCAGATTTTAAGCTGTATGAGCCCAGATCAATAAGTCCTTTATGCCTGAAAAATAAAAACTAATGCCAGCTACGCATAAGAGGTATTAGAGGGAAGAATTAGGCAGGTCACAAAGATTTGCTCCCTACATCAATCATCTTTTAAGGGTAACCCTAGCAGGCTCATTCCTAAGTATCACAGAGGGCCATCAGATCTGGATTAAAGTATGTTTATGGCCAATCGCACAGCATCAATCAGATAAAACTGTTAGTGGAAACAGTTTGTGTAGAAATGCCAAATCAGGAGCCTATAAGATCATCTGAGCCTTGAGCTGAAATGGTCCCCAAGTAAAACATGAAAAGCCTAATGTTATTCTCCTGCAAGTTATAGATTGAAATACACACTGTTGTGTCTATATAGTAGAAATGCCTGCTTTGTGCAAATGATTTGATATTGGATACTATACTGCATTCATATACAGTATCAAACAAAAGTGAGTACACCCCTCACATTTTTGTAAATATTTTATTCTATCTTTTCATGTGACAACACTGAAGAAATGACACTTTGCTACAATGTAAAGTAGTGAGTGCACAGCTTGTATAACAGTGTATATTTTCTGTCCCCTCAAAATAACTCAACACACAGCCATTAACCACTTCAGCCCCGGAAGGATTTCCAGCTTTAGGACCGGAGCCCTTTTTGCGATTCAGCGCTGCGTCGCTTTAACTGACAATTGCGCGGTCGTGCGACGTTGTACCCAAACAAAATTTGTGTCCTTTTTTCCCACAAATAGAGCTTTCTTTTGGTGGTATTTGATCCCCTCTGCGTCATTTCTGATCGCCGCTATAAACAAAAGAAGAGCGACAATTTTGCAAAAAAACCCAAATTTCTTACTTTTTGCTAGAATACAAATAAAAAAAAAATATAAAAAAACATTTTTTTTCACTGTTTTTGGCCGATTTATATTCTTCCTCATATTTGCGATAAAAAAAATCGCAATCGGCGTTTATTGATTGGTTTGCGCAAAAGTGGTCGCGTTTACGGATGATGAGAATTCATTTTTGGGGTTTTTATTTTTTTTTATTTTTTATTAGTAATGGCGGCGATCTGCGATTTTTTGCGGTACTGCGATATTTCAGCGGACATGTCGGACCATTTTGACACTTTTTTGGGACCATTGGCATTTATACAGTGATCAGTGCTATAAAAATGCACTGATTACTGTGTAAATGCCATTGGCAGTGAAGGGGTTAACCTGCAGGGGGCGCTCTAAGGGTTAACTATGTTCCCTGGGCGTGTTCTAACTGTAGGGGGACTGCACTATCTGGGGAAGGGAAGTGGTCACAGCCTTCACAGCCCTTCCCCCTCACACAGAGCGGAGGTCCGTGTTTACATACACGGACCTCCGCTCCTTCGCTCCGGGGGGGCCATCGCGGGTAGCCGGCGGCAATCGAAGCCGCCGCACCCGCTCCCTGGCCCTCCCCGAACACAGTGAGCGCGCGGGCGCGCCTCCAGCGGCGCGCGCTCACTAAACTCGTTTCCGCAGCCGCCGTCGTATGACGGCGTTTTGCGGGAACGAGGCACTTTTCCCCGGTCAGATGCCGATCGGCGGTCAGCAAGTGGTTAACGTCTAAACCGCTGGCAACAAAAGTGAGTACACCCCTAAGTGAAAATGTCCGAATTGGGCCCAATTAGCCATTTTCCCTCCCCAGTGTCATGTGGCTCATTAGTGTTATAAGGTCTCAGGTGTGAATGGGGAGCAGGTGTGTTAAATTTGGTGTTATCGCTTTCACTTTCTAAAACTGGTCACTGGAAGCTCAACATGGCACCTTATGACAAAGAACTCTCTGAGGATCTAAAAAAAAGAATTGTTGCTCTGCATAAAGAACCTAGGCTATAAGAAGATTGCCAAGACCCTGGAAATGAGCTGCAGCACAGTGGCCAAGAACATACAGTGGTTTAACAGGACAGGTTCTACTCAGAACAGGCCTCGCCATGGTCGACCGAAGAATTAGTGTGCACATGGCCAGCATCATATCCAGAGGTTGTCTTTGGGAAATAGACGTATGAGTGCTGCCAGCATTGTTGCAGAGGTTGAAGGGGTGGGGGGGTCATTCTGTCAGTGCTCAGACCATGTGTCGCACACTGCATCAAATTGGTCTGCTTGGTTGTCACCCCAGAAGGAAGCCTTTTGTAAAGATGATGCGCAAGAAAGCTCGTAAACAGTTTGCTGAAGACAAGCAGACTAAGGACATGGATTACTGGAACCATGTCCTGTGGTCTGATGAGACCAAGATAAACTTATTTGGTTCAGATGGTGTCAAGCGTGTGTGGCGGCAACCAAGTGACAAGTACAAAGACAAGTGTGTCTTGCCTACAGTCAAGCATGGTGGTGGGAGTGTCATGGTCTGGGGCTGCATGAGTGCTGCCCGTACTGGAGAGCTACAGTTCATTGAGGGAACCATGAATGTCAACATGTACTGTGACATACTGAAGCAGAGCATGATCCCTTCCCTTCGGAGACTAAGAGATAACGACTCCAAACACAACTCCAAGACGAGCACTGCCTTGCTAAAGAAGCTGAGGGTAAAGGTGATGGACTGGCCAAACATGTCTCCAGACCTAAACCCTATTGAGTATCTGTGGAGCATCCTCAAAAGGAAGGTGAAGGAGCGCAAGGTGTCTAACATCCACCAGCTCCATGATGTCATCATGAAGGAGTGGAAGAGGACTCCAGTGGCATCCTGTGAATCTCTGGTGAACTCCATGCCCAAGAGGGTTAAGGCAGTGCTGGAAAATAATGGTGGCCACACAAAATATTGACGCTTTGGGCCTAATTTGGACATTTTCACTTAGGGGTGTACTCACATCTGTTGCCAGCGGTTTAGACATTAATGGCTGTGTGTTGGCCTTTTTTGAGGGGACAGCAAATTTACACAATTTATACAAGCTGTACACTCACTACTTTACATTGTAGCAAAGTGTCATTTCTTCAGTAATGTCACATGAAAAGATATGATAAAATATTTACAAAAATGTGAGGGGTGCACTCACTTTTGTGAGATGCTGTATACTAAAAATCGCACTCTGTCTAAAGTCAGCCCAATGCAACTATGGCTTAAAATTCTTAGCCTGATTGTAAAACTTCCATCAAATATAACTAACTACAGATGATACAGCCAGTAACAAAACCACAGGTACAAAAGTTGCTCCGACAGAAAAAAATTATAATGAAAAAATCCAGCTTTGTTACATGTACCCATCCATTTTAGGTACTGTCGTTCTTCTTGTAGCATCTCTGAAGAGTCTTAGGAAGTCCCTTCTGTGAATGCCTGCTTTACACCACACTGCTGCGACGGCAAAGTCCTACGACGGCCTTGTGACTTCCTTTCTGACTTGCTATGACTTGGATGCTATTTAGAAGTCTGTACAGGGACTGAAATCGCACCCAAGTTGGTCCAAAGTAGTGCAGGAACCTTTTCTAAAGTGGGAGTGACTTGTGTAGCATTAGTTAAAGCGGAGTTACACCCAAAAGTGGAACTTAGCTCATTTGCACCTTTCGGGAGGAGAGGGGAAGAGGACACCTGTCTTTAGACAGGTGTCCTTTTCCACACATCCAGGAGCTCGGGATGGCAGCCGCGGAGGCGGCTGACGTCAGCAGCCCGGCTCCCTCCTCGCTCTGCTACTGACCGCCTGGCCAATAGCAGAGCGTAGCAGAGCCTCGCGCATGCGCAGTAAGGTGCCCGGCGTGCAGTTGTAATGCTACACGTCCGGGTTCCCTTACCCGCAATGGACGCGGCTGCACCCGAACCCTGATCCGAAGATCGGCGGTGGGTGCCGACATCGCTGGACTCCAGGACAGGTAAGTGTCCTATTATTAAAAGTCAGCAGCTACAGTTTGTTTCAGGCGGACCTCTGCTTTAAGACGGATCTCATAAGGAAACATTGAATTTGACATGTCATGCGACTTGGGATTGGATACTGTGTCGCAGCAATGTGAATTGAGTCTTATACATGTTCCTGAATAAATGTGTCTATTACAATGGAGAATAGTTGTTAAATATTTTGCTGTGTCTGTTGTCATGCAGTTCCTGTGTTGGCTGCACCCAACTGTAACTTCACCTCCAACTGTCCAGTAGCCTTTTGTTATTAATATTGACCTCCTGTCCTGATGTAACCTCATTAACATCCTGTAGTGTAACCATATGCTGCTTCTTCCTGGTGGCATGAGGCACAACCATGACCTGATCCTGCCCATCAGCTATTCTGTTTTTTTTTGTTTGTTTTTTTTATGGGGCTGGTGACACAAAGAACAGTGTCCCTCATCCTCCCTCAATCTGTCCCTCAGCCACTGAATGGCACCACACATGGTCATAGATTCACCTTTACCTTCCCTGCCTAAATATGTGCTTATATTTAAAGATCACACGTTCAACACTTATTTTTTTTTCTTTTGTGAAACCTTTAGAATCACAATGACTGCAGTACCTACCATCTGAGGGCAAGGTTAAGGGACTGTAGAGAAGAATGAAAAGCAGGAAAAGCTCAATAGTGACCGCTGCCTATGGGACCAAGAACCCACACAACGGGGCAGTTAAGTTTACGTTAAAATGATTGGTTACTAAATACCCCAGCGAGAGCCCTAGACATAAAAATAGACATATTTAAAGAACTGGTACCATCAATGCACATACCATCACACCTACTGCAAAACCCCCCACATCTGCACACTATACTCAATAATGGGAACATAAAACCGTACCCCATCTTAAAAAATGAATTAAAATTAAATGATAACTCACAATTCTTATACCTACAAATGGCACACTGCTTAGCATGCAATCCCCAGCTGAGGATAAAACTACCACTAAATATACACTCATATCTCACAAAAGAACCCAATGCTAGGAAAGGCATCTCCATATTTTACAATAGCCTTCAAGAGAAACGAATCTTTACTTCCACAGGTCCGTATTCCCAATGGGAAGCAGAAATAGGCAAATCAATATCCCCAAACGATTGGTTCAAAGCAACAAACATACCAAGCCACAAAATGTACGACACTCTGGGAAACAGCCCAAAATATATACCAGAGAAGGTACATGACCCCAATAAGGATGGCAAAATTTGACACACAAACCCCTCCCCTATGCTGGAGACAATGTGGAGGCCCTGGTTCTTTACTCCACATACTATGGGAATGTCCTAAATTGACACAATATTGGAAGGAGATCTTCTCACTAGTCTCCCAATTGAACAACTCAAACATACAACCCTCCCCAGAACTAGCAATTTTGAATCTATACATAGAAAAAATTTAACCACAACTACACCCATTAATCTCACATATTCTATTAGTGACAAAACATAATATTGTCAAAAAATGGAAAAGTTTGGAATCCCCTTCATTTGCAGATACAATTACATACATAAATAACCACCATCAATACGAAACAATGCTCGCAAATATCAACCAATCAAGTAAGAGAGCTACCAATAAATGGAAACCTTGGTGTACTTGGATCCGCAATAGAACCAAATCTTAAGCTAAAACCCCTCCAGCAGAACACATGCGTGACAATTACCCTATAGTTACTCTATAGTTCACTTCTCAGACTATTTTCTTCATATTTACTCTCCCTTTCTCCCCCCTTTTTTTATTTTTTCTTTCTTTTCCTCGCCTTCTCTTCCTTGTTTCCTCCCTACCTCCTCCATCATTACTGCAATGTTCATATTACGATGTCATATGAAAATCATTTAGAAAGGCACAGAATTCCTAATCTGTTAAAGAGCCCAAACCCACATCGACCTCACAAAGCATACTAGGTGGACTCCTCATCAGTGGCTACCTCTGGGGTCACAGAGTAGGTCCCATTGGGGTGCCCCGAGCAGGTAGCCACAACAAGCGAAGTGTTTACTGAATGTATATGATTCCCCTTCTTCTTTTTTATTTTTTACGTTGCTCTAGCAAATATTGAATTAGACAAAATGCTAGACATCTTACTAAACAATGTCACTTCTGAATTGCTAATCAGCACTGTAAATGTATACCAACATCATATCATATGACAACTTTTGCATTTTTGTTCTTAATATGTTCATGTCAAAAAACTCAATAAAAAACTATTGGAAAAAAAAAAATTATTGGTTACTTACCTGTTAAACTTTATTCAAATCTTCTAGGAACTTTTGAGGTGGTCAGGTGACCTGAAGAACCTATGAGAAGAAAGAAGAAATGTAACTGTCGTCAGATCAACGACAGCAGCTAAAGAAGTGTACCCCGCCTCCCTTTGTCCCGGTCCTTTATTATGTGGCCTTGTCCCTTCTACTGAAAAGCGATAGTTGGTTTATTTGTTTAGAATTTTAGTTCAAGCTTTAATGGCTGAACTATTGATATGTACGGTACCTTGAAAAACTATTCATACCCCTTGAAATTTTCCACATTTTGTCATGTTACAAAAAAAAAACGTGAATGTATTTTATTGGGATTTTATGTGATAGACCAACACAAAGTGGCACATAATTGTGAAGTGGAAGGAAAATGATAAATGGTTTTCAAATTTTTTTACTTATAAATATCTGAAAAGTGTGGTGTGCATTTGTATTGTGCCCCTCGAGTCAATACTTTGTAGAACCGCCTTTCTCTGCAATTACAGCTGCAAGTCTTTTTAGGGAAGTCTCTACCAGCTTTGCACATCTAGAGAGGACATGTGTGCCCATTCTTCTTTGTAAAATAGCTCAAGCTCTGTCAGATTGGATGGAGAGCGCCTGTGAACAGCAATTTCCAAGTCTTGTCACAGATATTTATATTTAGGACTGGACTTTGACTGGGCCATTCTAACACATGAATATGCTTTGATCTAAACCATTCCATTGTAGCTCTGGTTGTATCTTTAGGGTCTCAAGTCTTTTGCATACTCTAACAGGTTTTCTTCTAAGATTGCCCTGTATTTGGCTCTATTCATCTTCTGATCAACTCTGACCAGCTTCCTTGTCCCTGCTGAAGAAAAGCATCCCCACAACATGATGTTGCCATCACCATGTTTCACAGTGGGGATGGTGTGTTCAGGGTGATGTGCTGTGTTAGTTTTCCGCCACACGTAGCGTTTTGCTTTTAGGCCAAAAAGTAAAAGTTTTGTCTCATCTGAGCAGAACACTTTCTTCCACGTGTTTGCTGTGTCCCCCACATGGCTTCTTGCAAACTGTAAATGGGACTTCTCATGGCTTTCTTTCAGCAATGCCTTTCTTCATGCCACTCTTCCAGAAAGGCCAGATTTTTGAAGTTCACTACTAATAGCTGTGCTGTGGACAGATTCTCCCACCTGAGCTGTGGATCTCTGCAGCTCCTCCAGAGTTACCATGGGCCTCTTGGCTGCTTCTCTGATTAATTCTCTCCTTGCCCGTCCTGTCAGTTTAGGTGGGCGGCCATGTCTTGGTAGGTCTGCAGCTGTATGATACTCTTTCCATTTTCGGACGATGGATTGAACAGTGCTCCGTGAGTTGTTCAAAGCTTTGGATATTTTTTTATAACCTAACCCTGATTTAAACTTCTCCACAATGTTATCTCTGACCTGTCTGGTGTGTTCCTTGGTCTTCATGATGCTGTTTGTTCACTAAGGCTCTCTAAGAAACCTCTGAGGGCTTCACAGAACAGCTGTATTTATACAGAGATTAAAGTACACACAGGTGGACTCTATTTACTAATTAGGTGACTTCTGAAGGCAATTGGTTGCACTAGATTTTAGTTAGGAGTATCAGAGTAAAGGGGACTGAATACAAATGCACACCACACTTTTCACATATTTATTTGTAAATAATGTTGAAAACCATTTATCATTTTCCTTCCACTTCACAACTATGTGCCACTTTGTGTTGGTCTATCACATAAAATCCCAATAAAATACATTTACGTTTTTGGTTGTAACTTGACAAAATGTGGAAAATTTCAAGGGGTGTGAATAATTTTTCAAGGCACTATAAAACATGTATGTAAGTTGTTGGTGCAGTTATAGTAATGGAAATATGGTCATAGTAAATACATTATTATTGGTGAATAATAATAATAATATTATTACACTAATAATAAAATGGTGCAGCCATTCAATCCACAATAACTGTCTGATTATTTTTATTTATTAATTAATATTTGTGTTCGGTCTCTGGTTCCATCAGAACTAACACACATCCATATCCTTTAGGCCCTATGAGAAGGTCCTTTGATGAACCTTCAGCCTAAATGGGCCCCAATCACACGTTTTCTGTGGAAAACCCAATTTTTCCTCTCTGAGTTATCAGAGGAAATACACATTTTTTTTGTGGGTTGCAGTACAAAATATATGCTTTGCACAAATGATATAACCCTGGATACTATTATACATGTATACTAAAGCCTGGTACACACTATTGGGTTTTCTTTTCATTCAACCCAGCGGGTTGAAAAAAAAAAAACTGCGAGCAGTCGGAGCTGCTGTACTCACTATGTGAAGTTAGTACAGCGATCTCCCCAGCTGAGCTGTTGTGTTTTGACAGGGGGACAGCCCCCCCACCCCACCCCGGGGACATTCCCCCGCCAGCACATATCGATCAGCGTTCCCGCCATTGGCTGAAAGCACTGAGCCGGCTTCTGTTTTTTCAGCATTCTTGTCCAATAGAAGCTGGCCAAATGGCCAGACCGACATACACACGGGCCAAATGTGGTCCATGTTCTTTTGAACCGGCAAATGTCTCCTGGCATTCAGCCTACGCGTACCCGGCTTAAAAAAGCAAGCTGCTTAAACCCAACCCAAGGGAACAATGGCTTAACATTCTCAGTCTAACTCAGCCTTTCTTGACCTTTTCAACACTGAGGAACCCTTGAAATTATTCTCTGGTCTCGGGGAACCCCTGCTAAAAATTAAAAGTCTACAACTCATGATACATTAGTGTGATGGTCAATGGGAGGAATGCTCCTTACACTTGTGGTCAGTGGGAAGAATGCTCCTTACACTTGTGGTCATTGGGAAGAATTACCCCCTTACAGATAGCTAAAAAGATCAATAGTATCATTGGGAATTTATCTGAGAGGTAGAAATTGCCCATTGCTCAAGGAACCCCTAGCAACCTCTGGAGGAACCCTAGGGTTCCACGGAACCCTGGTTGAGAAACCCTGGTCTAATTGTAAGACTTCCGGTCAGCTAACTTACTATAAATGATAGAGCTAATATCAAAACCACAGACAAAGAATTTATTTTACAGAGAACAAGCAAATATTCTAACATTATAATAAAAAATACAGTATCAAACATTAGGACATGTAAAATAAACGGTGATTCTTCTGATCAACCACACATATGCATGTTCCCATGTAAATGTGCTGCATCTGTAACAAAGGAAGATAGCTGTTGAATATCTTGTATCATGTGGTTCCTGTTTTGACTAAACACAACTGTCACCTCATCTCTAAACTGTCCAGTATCCTTCTATGTCATTATCATTGAACCCCTGTCCTGCAGTCACCTCATTGTCCTTCTGTAATGTAACCATATTCTGCTTCTTCCTGGTGGCATGAGCTGCCACTATGACCTGATCCTGTCCATCAACTCTTCTGTTTTTTATTTTTATGTTCTGGTGTTGGTAACACATAAAGAACAGTTTCCTTCATCCTCATCCTGTCCTACAGCCACTGAACGGCACTGTACATAGTCATAAATTCAGCTTTACCCTTTGCTGTGTTTATGATAATTACAGACCATGTTTAGCTCTTCATCTTCTATTTTCCAATATTTTGAAGCATTTACAGTCACACTGACTGGAGTTCCTACCTTTTGAAGGCAAGGTTAAGGGGCTGTAGAAAAGAATCAGATCATTTTGTTTAGCTCAGCTAACACACAGCCTTATCCTTGTCCTTGCAGGTAAGAAGCATTTAGTACAATAAAACACAAGATATTTATTTCTATAAAACAAAATGTGGTAATACACGCACCCCTGATGAGGGACAGGCATTTTAAAGACCACAAAAGAAGTTCCAAGGTGAACAGCCCATTAGGCCATGGCCAGCAATGAGATTTATGGAGTAACATACCAGGGTGGTGGCAAAGGATCCAATTTTGATGCAGGTGGACTCTTAAGGGGAACTCTGATGTGATGCAGGGGGACTCTGATGTGATGCAGGGGGACTCTGATGTGATATGATGCAGGGGGACTCTGATGTGATTCAGGGGGACTCTGATGTGATGCAGGGGGACTCTGATGTGATGCAGGGGAACTCTGATGTGATGCAGGGGGACTCTGATGTGATGCAGGGGGACTCTGATGTGATGCGGGGGGACTTTGATGTGATGCGATGTGATGCAGGGAGACTCTGATGTGATGCAGGGGGACTCTGACGTGATGCAGGGTAACTCTGATGTGATGCAGGTGGCTCTGATGTTATGCAGAGGGCTCTGATGTCATGCAGGGGGCTCTGATGTCATGCAGGGGGACTCTAATGTCATGCTAATGATAACGGCTTCATAAATAAGGTGTCCCTTGCCATATGCCACCCTCCAAGCATCACTGTGACAAAATCCAGATGGAGGCAAAATGACTTCAGCATCCTTTAGTGCCCCCATGGCTACCATTACCATCAGGCCGGGTCCCTTGACACTGATCGTGATGTGTTTCTCCATTAGACATGTGCAATTAGTTTTGTTCCAAATTATTTAATGAATTGACAAATTTGTCATTTCGTAAATATCTGAATTAACGAAAAACCTGTTTAATTTTTCAGAATATTTGTAAATTTGAATATTCGAAAATTGGAAAATTTGTAAATTCGAATTTTCGAAAATTCGTAAATTCAAATATTCAAAAATTCGTACATTCAACATTTCCGAAAATTTGAAAATCTGAACAAGAATTAAAGTGAATGAAAATCTGAAAATAAGAACGAAAATCCAAATCTTAAATAATAACTATTACTAACTATTAAATTATAGGTATTGGAATTTCCTTTCAAATTTGGTGGTTAGTGAACGTACTGAATACGAATTTATCCAAAGGTACGAATTATCCGAAATAATCAATTCCGCATCTAAACAAATGGAATTTAACAAATGAATAATAATAAATAACAATAATAATAAAAAAGTATTATTATTATCATTATTTATTATTAATTTGTTTCGTTCCATTTGTTTAGATGCGGCATTCGTTTTTTTCGAATAATTCGTAACTCTGGATAAATTCGGATTTGTTACGTTGACTAAGAGCCAAATTTGAGAGGAAATTCCAATACCTATAATTTAGTAGTTAGTTATTACTTAGAATTTTCCTATTATCTTTCTTTCGAATTTTCAGATTCTCTTTCTTATTTTCAGATTTCTGAAATTTAGAATTTCCAAATTTTTGAATTTCTGAATTTTCGACTTTCCGAACCTACGAATTTTCAAGTTTCGATTATAACGAATAACTCGAATAACTAAAAAAAAAACAAAAAAACAATGAAACGAAAACAAACTAATTTTTTGGCAGTGCACATGTCTATTGTCCATCATCCTCATCGCTGGTCATGGTTTCAGGGCTCTCCACCTGAAACTTTTTGGCCTCATGCACACTGGACGTTTTTGGACGTTTTTACAGCAGCTGTTTTTAGTTGCAGACGTTTTTTTCTATAGTCAATAAACTCCCCAGCATGTTATCAACTGTTTTTAGCTGAGGCGTTTTTGAGCTGTAAAAAAAACCCAAGACCAGTGGGTTCTGAGAGACGTTTTTGAGCTGTAAAAACGCTCTAATTCTGAAAAAACATGCAATAACGTTGCATACACAGCGTTAAGCCTCGTCCAGCGTTTCTGTCTCTATTCAAAATCAATGGTTCCCTATGGCCCATTGATTTGAATAAGAAGTCGCACCAGAAGTTGGATCATGATGATCCGACTTTGGGCGCGACTTGTGTGCAGAGAATCTTGAAAGGGAACCCCACAAAAAACTTCAAAAGAATTTGTATGGGGTTCCCCCCAAGAGCATACCAGACCCATCGGTCTGATATGGATTTTAAGGGGAACCCCAACGCCAAAAAAAAATGGCGTGGGGCCCCCCCGAAATCCATACCAGACCCTTATCCGAGCACGCAGCCTGGCAGGCCAGGAAAGGGGGTGGGGATGAGCGAGTGCCCCTCCCCTGGACCATACCAGGCTGCATGCCCTCAGCATGGGGAGTATGGGTGCTTTGGGGCAGGGGGTACTGTGCCCCCACCCCAAAGCACCTTGTCCCCATGTTGATGAGGACAAGGGCCTCTTCTCAACAACCCTTGCCGGTGGTTCCCAGGGTCTGCGGGCGGGGAGCTTATCGGCATCTGGAAGCCCGCTTTAACAGGGGGACCCCCCAGATCCCGGCCCCCCACCCTATGTGAATGAGTATGGGGTAATAGTACTATACCCCTACCCATTCACCTGAAAAAAAGTGTAAAAAAAAAACCCCACTACACAGCTTTTTAAAATATTTTATTAAATCAGCTCCGGCATCTTCTCCCCTCCCTGGCATCTTCTGCTCTTTTGCGGGGTCTTCTATCATCTGAGGGGTCTTCTATCCTCTTCTGTCTTCTGCTCTTTTGCCACTGTCCTTGCCGCTGTCATCTCCCTCTGTCCTTCTTCCGATGTTGACACGACGCAATCTCCTGGACTTATGCTGTGTTCGCACTCTGCAATCAGTTATATAGGCATGGGGCGGGGCCATCCGCTGACGTCATATGGAGGTCCCGCCCCCTTATGACATCACATCCCGAGGCATGATTGGATCCCCACGGGAACCCCACGAGGTTCCCCACCCCCTTTCCTGGCCTGCCAGGCTGCGTGCTCAGATAAGGGTCTGGTCTTAAAATCTATATCAGACCGAAGGGTCTGGTATGCTCTTGAGGGGGAACCCCATACAAATACTTTTGAAATTTTTTGCGGGGTTCCCTTTCAAGATCCTCTGCATACAAGTCGCGCCACATGTTGGATCATCATGATCTGACTTCTGGTGCAACTTCTTTTTCAAATCAATGGGCCATAGGGAACCATTGAGTTGAATAGAGGCATGAGAAAGGTGGCTTACAGCTAACGCTGAAAAACGTGCAAAAACACTCAAGAAAGCTGAAAAAAGTCACTAAAAGCTACTGACGTTTTTAGGACATTTTTTTAACGTCCTGTGTGCATGAGGCTTTCTGTTGTTGCCGATTTGTCACCGGTGCTTGTGGGTGGATTAATGCATTTTGCCTTTATACAATTTATATTAGCCTGTGCTTACGGTGATAAGCTGATACACTTACTCTGATTTTATACTTCTAGCAACAAGGGTCTTTTTAAAGCTGCAAGACTTTGAAACTCCAACATGCAAAACACTTTATTATGGTTTTCTTTGTGTGCTTTCTACTCAATAATGGTTATAAGTGACTTTCGAGTCTAAATTACTTTTTTTATGCTACATAATTTGCTGATATTGCACATACTTTTTTGTTTCTTTACGTATGGAAATGCTGATTTTCATTTGCTAAATGAAAAAATTGTGCAAGATATCAACTGGTTAAGGTAGAACAAAACGGCAAAATGTTTTTTTTTTTAGATAGAGTAGGGGAGGTTTATAACTTCTGTCATTTTTTTTACCATTCGTTTTCCATTTTGGAGATTTCTCTTCACTTTCTGTACCATAGCCAAAACAGGAAGTGAGAGTAAATCCCAACAAAGTGACGGAGAACTAATGTCCCCATTGGAAGATTACTCTTCTATTTTTGTTCTGTTGACGACCCAAAATTCAGCATTTACTTTTACTTTCACTCTCAGTGACAATGGTAAAACAGGAAAAATAGAGGGGGTGAATCTCCCTAATGGAGGAACAGACAGCAATAAAAACTATATACTTGTTCTAATCGCTCACCCCTCTACCCAGAACTAAAAAAAAAAGAAAAAAGAATTCTGCCTTTAGTTATACCTTAAGCACTTGCCACCAGTAGTTGTACCGGGGCATCACTTCGGTACCATTGTTTTTAGAGCAGACGATTGGCTCTCTTGTAATAGCAACCGGAGTGGCTAATTAGCCACTCCGTTGCTATTACACTCAGCAGGTGGGAACGTCTCTCCCCCCCGCAGCTCGTTCGGGCTCTCCCGCTCCACCGGGAGACCCGAGCTACCAGCCAGCACATCCGCTGGCTGGCCAGAAACCCGAACAAAGCCGGAATCTGCTTTGATAGGATCTCTGCTATGGTAACCCGGAAGCGATGACATGACATTATTATTATTATAATAATACAGGATTTTTATAGCGCCAACAGTTTGCACAGCGCTTTACAAAATGAAGGCAGACAGTACAGTTACATCACAATTTGGAACAAGAGGAATCAGAGGGCTCGGCTTGTTAGAGCTTACAATCTAAGAGGGAGGGTCAATTGATACAAAAGGTAATAGCTGTGGGGAATGAGCTGATGTAGAAAGTAAGACAGTGTATTAGTTAGAAGCAGGATAGGCTTCTTTATAGAGAAGAGTTTTCAGGGATTGTCTAAAGATGGATAGATTAGGAGACAGTCGGAGAGATTTGGGTAGGGAGTTCCAAAGGATGGGAGAAGCTCTGGAGAAATCCTGGAGGCGCGCATGGGAGGAGGTGACAAGGGAGTTAGAGAGCAGAAGGTCTTGGGAGGACCAAAGAGAGTGGCTTGGTTGGCATTTTGAGACCAGGCTAGTGATGTAGCTGGGGGCAAAGTTGTGGATGGCTTTGTAAGTTGTTGTTAGTACTTTAAATTTTATTTGTTGGGACATTGGTAGCCAATGGAGGGATTGGCAGAGAGGGGTGGACGACACTGAAGGATTGGTAAGGTGGATGAGTCTTGCAGCAGGATTCATGATGGACTGAAGGGGGGCTAGCCTAGAAGCAGGATAGGCTTCTTTAAAGAGAAAGGTTTTCAGGGATCGTCTAAAGATGGATAGATTAGGAGACAGTCAGACAGATTGTGGTAGGGAGTTCCAAAGGGTGGGAGAAGCTCTGGGGAAATCCTGGAGGCGAGCATGGGAGGAGGTGACAAGGGAGCTAGAGAGCAGGAGGTCTTGGGAGGACCGAAAAGGGCGGCTTGGTTGGTATTTTGAGACTAGGTAAGAGATGTAGCTGGGGGCAGAGTTGTGGATGGCTTTGTAAATTATTTTTAGTACTTAGAATTTTGTTTGTTGGGTGAGTGGAAGCCAGTGAAGAGATTGGCAGAGAGGGGTGGAGGACACTGAGCGGTTGGTAAGGTGGATAAGTCTTGCAGCAGCATTCAATATGGACTGAAGGGGGATAATGTATGCAAAGGTAATCCAATGAGGAGAGAGTTGCAGTAGTCGAGGTGAGAGATAACCAGAGAGTGAATTAGAAGCTTGGGGGTGTCATTGTTTAAAAAGGGGCGTATTCTAGCGAATGCTAAATTGGTTAAAAAGAGGCGGCATGATTTGGACAGGGATTGGATGTGGTCCTGAAAGGACAGTTCAGAGTCTAGGGTTACCCCTAGCACCCTGGCATGTGGGGACACACTAATAGTTGTAATTAATTGATCTTAACAGAGAAGTCAGGGGAAGGGGCACATGGGAGAGGAAATATCATGAGCTCAATTTTAGATAGATTCAGTTTGAGGAAGTGCTGAGACATCCAGGCTGATATGTCTGTTAGTAAAGCAGTGAATATGTGAGGAGACTGATGGGGTGAGCTGAAGAGTAGAAAGATAGATTTGGGTGTCATCGGCATATAATTGATAGCGGAAGCCATGGGAGGTTATCAGCTGACCCAGGGAGGACGTGTAGATTGGGAATAGTAGGGGTCCAAGGACAGAACCTTGGGGGACCCCAACGGTAAGAGGAGTTGGAGAGGAGGAAGTGGAGTTGTAAATGACACTGAAGGTGTGGTGAGATAGGTAAGATTCGAACCAACGGAGAGCACAGCCATGGAGACCAAGCAAATTGTGTTTTTTGAGGAGGTGATCAACTGTATCAAAGGCAGCGGAGAGGTCCAACAGTAAGAGTACGGAATAATGACCGTTGGTTTTAGCTGTTAAGTAAGTCATTTGTGAGTTTTAGGAGGGCAGTTCCTGTGGAGTGCTGTGGACGAAATCCAGACTGAAGGGGGATCAAGAAGGTTATTTTCAGTGAGGTGGTCACTCAGTCGGTTGTAGACTAAACGTTCAGGATTTTGGTTGCAAAAGGGAGTAAGGAGATGGGTCAAGCAAATTGAGTTTTTTGAGGAGGTGATCAACTGTATCAAAGGCAGCGGAGAGGTCCAACAGTAAGAGTACGGAATAATGACCGTTGGTTTTAGCTGTTAAGTAAGTAATTTGTGAGTTTTAGGAGGGCAGTTCCTGTGGAGTGCTGTGGACGAAATCCAGACTGAAGGGGGATCAAGAAGGTTATTTTCAGTGAGGTGGTCACTCAGTCGGTTGTAGACTAAACGTTCAGGATTTTGGTTGCAAAAGGGAGTAAGGAGATGGGTCAAGCAAATTGAGTTTTTTGAGGAGGTGATCAACTGTATCAAAGGCAGCGGAGAGGTCCAACAGTAAGAGTACGGAATAATGACCGTTGGTTTTAGCTGTTAAGTAAGTAATTTGTGAGTTTTAGGAGGGCAGTTCCTGTGGAGTGCTGTGGACGAAATCCAGACTGAAGGGGGATCAAGAAGGTTATTTTCAGTGAGGTGGTCACTCAGTCGGTTGTAGACTAAACGTTCAGGATTTTGGATGCAAAAGGGAGTAAGGAGATGGGTCTTAGGTTGTTAAGATTGGTGGGGTCCAGTGTGGCCTTTTTTGGTATGGGAGTGACTAGTGCTTGTTTTAGAGGGTTGGGGAAGATGCCAGTAGAGAGGGAGAGGTTGAAGATATGAGTTAAAGAGTGTAGGATAGAGTCAGAGGGTGACTGTAGTATTTAAGAAGGAATGGGGTCCAGGAAGCAGGAGGTTAGGTGGGTGTTAGAGAGAAGTTTAGTGACTTCATCTATAGTAGCTGGGTTAAACGAGAGTATTGATTGTGCAGGAATCACTTTTGGTTTACCTGGCTGTCATTGGTGGCATTTTTTGAAAATTGAAAGTATTCAAAAACGCGATCTTGGCATTTTGAATGCTTTCAAGTGCAAAGTAGGGATCTGAGGTCCTATTGACCCCAGATCTCTTTATAAAGAGTACCTGCCCCATTCCTACTGCTGTCACAAGGATGTTTACATTCCTTGTGACAGCAATAAAAGTGGCAAAAAAAAAGTAAAGGAACAGTGTAAAAAAAAAAAAATTCATTAATAATTTAAAAAAATAAAAATTTAAAGTGCCCCTGTCCCCCCATGCTAGCACGCAAAGGCGAACGCATGCGTTGGTCTCACACGCGCGCAAACAGCAATTTTCCCAAACATGTGAGGTGTTGTTGCGAACGTAAGATAATGGGCAGTAATTCTAGCACTAGACCTCCTCTGTAGATATGAAGTGGTAACCTGTAAAGACTTTTAAAGTGTCACCTATGGATAGTAAAATTTACATTATTTGTTGCTGATGCGTGGGCATGAGCAATTTTAAAGCGTGACATGCTTGGTATCTATTTATTTGGCATAATACCATCTTTTATGTTACAAATAAATTGGGTTATATATTGTGTTTTTTTGCATTAAGATGTAAAAAAAATTATTTTTATTCTGGGTCCTTAAGAAGAAAAGGTATGTGCTTTTGAAGATTAAAATTGCAAATACTTTGAGGTTTTTTTTACTACTAAATATATTAGAATGAAAGGGTTGTTTTTTTTTCTTATTTTTTGTGGGCGGCTTCTCTTTAGTTTCAGTTTCAGGACACTGACCAGAGTGAGATACTGACTGGTCTTACTGGCAGGAAAGCAATATCACAAGCCTTCAGGACTTTCCATTTATTTCAGAGTTTCTAAAGGGACTTTCCACCATATGAGCTCACAGCTGAAACATTTTTGTTATTTAATACATTTTTGTTGTTATTAGGATTTTGTTACTTTTTTTCATATTTTTAATTACTTATTTTATATTTTTAAGGTAATGCTGCTCCTCCATATTGTAGCTTAACCCTCGTTCATGGGGCTGCAGCGTTTAGTTACAGGTGGAATGCACAGGTGCTCTGTGCAGCCTTGTTGTCGGCAGCCTGTCAAACTCTACGAAAGGCTGACAGCTGCTGTGGCTGGACAGGGCTGGGTAGTGCACCTAGCTTTACCTAAGTTTAGTGCAATATGTGCTCAGTGACAATTGCCTCAAACGCAATAAGTCTGTATTCCAGACAAGCATTCACTCCAGGTGTATGCTGTTCTAAATGGAAGTACTGCTGAAGTACTGCCTAAGCCAGAGAATGAATATCCCTGGTTCTGCAGCCTCCTGGGATGCTTACATTACATCTCCTAGAAAGCTGCAGGAACAGGTACAAAGCTGGGGGGCGGGCCTGGCACGTCATCGGTAGCTGGTTGTCTGAACCCAAAAGCGGCAGTCAGCTGAAGAGGACCAAATGAAGGCACAGGACCCGATCGAGGTCACCCAAACAGTGGATTGCAATGGGGCAGCATTGGATTTGCTAGGCAGGGGAGTGTGTATTATAAAGAAGCAAGAAATATGTCACCAGCACACCAGAGAATTCCATAGAAAAGTACAACGCTTTATTGATTGATTACATCACAGTAGAAGATAGCGATGTTTCAAAGCAATGCAGGACCCCTATATCAGGCATATAATTTTGTGCTGTGATGTGATCAATCAAAGCATGTGACCCTTCTGTGGAGTTCCCTGGTGTGCTGGTGACATATTTCTTGCCTTGAAGTCCTTCCAGTCTCCAGTTGGTGGTTTCTACAGCACCCACTCACTCTTCAGCCATTTTTAGGACCGTGCACGTGGGGGATATTGTTTTGTATTATAAGTAGAGCACACCAATACAGGTAAGAGGAAAAAAAAAACATGGGGGAAATTATGAACAACTTTAAAGAGCTAAAGAGTAATGAGGTCTCAATGTTATGTCCATAAGCTGTCCAGGACATTGTCAGCATATCAAAAAAAATGAATCATGTAGGGCCAGCCTTAGGAGCGAAAAATATGAATACAGGTTACTTGCTAGGGGAGAACCTCTGGAGGAATCGAGGATGGAAAAGGATCTGGGGGTCTTAGTAGATCACGGACTCAGCAAAAGCATCCAATGCCAAGTAACAGCAAGCAAGGCCAGCAGACTATTAGCAAGCATTAACCACTTCACCTTCGGAAGAATTTCCCAGTTTAGGACCAGAGCACTTTTTGCGTTTCGGCACTGCGTCGCTTTAACTGACAATTGCGCTGTCGTGCGACGTTGTACCCAAACAAAATTTGCATCCTTTTTTCCCCACAAATAGAGCTTTCTTTTGGTGGTATTTGATCACCTCTGTGTCATTTCTGATCACCGCTATAAACAAAAGAGTGACCATTTTGCAAAAAAAACCCAAATTTCTTACTTTTTGCTAAAATTCAAATCCAAAAAAAAATATAAAAAGACTTTTTTTTTCACCGGTTTTGGCCGATTTATATTCTTCCTCATATTTGTGATAAACAAAATTGCAATCGGCGATAATTGATTGGTTTGCGCAAAAATGGCCACGTTTACGGATGGTGAGAATTCATTTCTGGGGTTTTTATTATTATTTTTTTTTTTTACTAATAATTGCAGCGATCTGCGATTTTTAGCAGTACTGCGATATTGCAGCGGACATGTTGGACATTTTTGAAACTTTTTTGGGACCAATGACATTTATTCAGCGATCAGATATTTAAATGTCCACTGATTAATGTATAAATGTCATTGGCAGTGAAGGGGTTAACCTGCAGGGGGAGATCTAGGGGTTAACTATGTTCCCTGGGTGTGTTCTTACTGTGGGGGGGTTGGGCTACCATGGGCATGAGAGATCTAACTGATCCCACTGTCAGAATGGGGAACCGCCGTGTTTACATCGGCGGTTCCCCGTTCTTTGCCTGTGGCACCTCATCGCGGCTCGCCGGCCAATTTGCGGCCAGCGTCCACACTGCCGCCGTAAATATGCGGTAGGCAGCGTGGAACCGGTTAAAAAGGGTATTTACTACAGAGATAAAACTATAATTCTACCACTTTACAAAACTCTGGTTTGGCCATATCTTGAGTTTGCCATTCAGTTTTGGTCACTGGTCCTAAATAAGGATTTGCTTGAACTGGAGAAAGTCCAGAGAAGGGCAACAAAGCTAATAAGGGGGCAGGGAGACCTCAGTTATGAGGAATGACTACAAACATTAAAAACTAATTCTCCCAGGAGAAGAGACGCATAGGAGGCAATCTGATTGCAATACACAGAATTGGATGGAAACTACTTAAGCTAATGTTTCTAGAAGACACATGGACACAAAAATAAATTAGACAAGAAGCAGTTCAATCTCAAACTGGGTAAGGGGTTCTTACAGGGAGTAATACATTTAAAAACAACTTTTGAGTGTGTTTCTTAGCAAGGTCAAAGTACAGGAATAAATAAATTGGGCAGCACAGTGGTGTAGTGGATAGCACTTTCGCCTAGCAGTGAAAGATTCACTGGTTCGAATTCCAACCACGACATTACCTGCCTGGAGTTTGCATGCTCTCCCTGTGCCTGCGTGGGTTTCCTCCGGGTACTCCGGTTTCCTCCCACACTCCAAAGACATGCTGGTAGGTAAATTGGCTCCTGTCTAAATTGGCCCTAGTATATGTATGCATGTGAGTTAGGGACCTTAGATTGTAAGCTCCTTGAGGGTAGGGACTGATGTGAATGTACAATGTATATGTAAAGTGCTGCGTAAATTGACAGCGCTATATAAGTACCTGAAATAATAAAAATAGTAGTGTGGGAGTGACAGACACACACATGCTCAGGTTGAACTGGATGGATTCAATCTTACCAACAATGCAAATCTTGGTTTGCCATCAGAACAGGAATAGAGGGGAAACACTAGTTCTGGTGACAACCAAGGATTCCCTCACTTTGGTATACCTTCTTTTCTAAGAAGGTTGTTCTGTGCTACAAAAGAAGAAACAGATTTCCAAAGGTACACATCTTCATAGAAGAAAATACGCATCAAACTGCCATATGGATCTGATTCATCAACCATTCTTACACAGCTTGCAATATCGCACCCATAACCTGGAAATTAACACTTCTCTCTGCAAACTTGCAAAGTGATTAAAGGCAAGCCAAATAGAAGAGACAGCAACGTTAACTTGTCAAGAGAGAAATATGGGGCCTGCCAATGCTGATTCCTTCTAAAAATGCTACTTGCCTGGCTGTCACACTCACCCGTCTTGCTTAGAGTGGTTTTAAAGTGTAAATGCTTTTTACCTAATGCAGTCTCTGCATTAAGGTAAAAGACACCCCACTACTTGTCCTTCCTCCAGCTCCTACCCCTGCAACAACCCCCCAGTCCCCCCCGTCCCTAAACAGTAATCCGTTTTACCACGCCATCGCTGTTTCAGTTCCATCACCGCTCTCCCCACTTCCTACTTTCACAGGAGGAACTAAGGGCAATGGAGCCATATGCTCCTGCTGCTTTCGGGTCAAAGTCCTGTAATGAGGGTGCAAGGACATGGCTTACTGGCACTGTGCATGTCTATGGACACACACTGCTTGGCTCGAGAAAAATGCATGAACGGGTGCCTCAGCACCTGGCTTGCTTCAGAAGATACTGGAAGCAAGGAGAAGCGGACATAGCTGCCAGCACTGCATAGATCAATATGCATTATCTCTTTTTTTTTTTTTCCACCTCAGTCTTTCGCCAGTTCTTTTATAATCATTCTGGTTTATCGTTCCAGTTACTGGCTACTTCACATCATTGTGGAATAGTATTATTTTTATTCATACAAAATGCCTCGCTTATATATTTCCAATATCAAAACTTCTTGCTCCCTCTACCCTTGTCCCAATACCGCCATTTATTATTTCTTTTATTGGTCAGTCCTGGCTTACGGATTGGGATTGTGGTTGAAGGGTTCCATTCACACTCCCATTCATCCTTCCTCTTCCTTCCTAATGTCTGGCTAGGTACTCTTTTTACTTATATGTTCCTTTAGGTTTATTATCTGCCACTGTTCCTCCTATTACCTTCCCTTTATCCATGGTTCCCATCTTTTACTTTGCATTTCGCTGTTTCCTCTTTTTTTATATATGTATTTCTCGTTATCTATTGTTTTATCCACCTCCTTAACCCAGTCTTCTATCTGGGGAGGGTTTT
>BLSH010224585.1:628534-647517 GCA_018402905.1 Glandirana rugosa
GCTGGGTACCTGTCAAAACTAGGTACCCGCTCCCCCCCCCCCCCCCCAAAAAAAATGACCAAATGCGGCATGTAAGGAAGGTCAGGAGTGCTTAAATTGCTTAAAGTGGAAGTTCCACTTTTGAGTGAAACTCTGCTTTAATTGCTTTTGGAGCCTTATATTGTGTTTCAGGGTGATGTAATATACTAATGTGTCCTGATACTGTATGTCCTTGCAGGGCGATGATATGCTGTTGTGGTGTGATATAAATCTGTTGCTGGTTGATGTAATTTGCTATCATGGTGTGATATCTACTTGTGCCATATACATAATTTGGTGTAATGGCATGATACAGTATAATATTCTGGTGCTGTATTATATGATTTGTTGTTGCAGTGCGATGCGAAATGCTTATATGATATTACATACAGTATAAAGTTTAGTTCACCAAGGTAGACAAGTTATTATTATACAGGATTTATATAGCACCAACAGTTTGCGCAGTGCTTTACTATATAAAGAGACACAGTACATTTACAACATAATAAAATACAAGAGGGTTAAGTGGGCCCTGCTCATAAGAGCTTACAATCAAATATTTTAAATCCATTCATTATTTCATCTCAGAAATATCCCTTCTGCTAGGAATGTAAAATTCACAGGCAAAAACATTTTTTAATAAAATGGCCATTTATCTGTTGAAATCCTTATTTTTCAATGAACCATTATTTTATCTCACAAAAAAGAGTAATTTCACTAAGCTACAATGCATGTTTTATTTGCTATTGTGTTCATTATTTTCAGGCATGTTACTGTTTTTTCTAGACAATATTGTATTTCATTGCTGAAAATAACAATTATTATAAATATAATGATCATTATGGATCGGAGGATGGTGGACAAACATTTTTGCTCAGGATCTCCTTATTGACTTTGTGCGGCAATGATCTGCACCTCTCTTGTCTTACTTACCTGTTGTTCTTGCAGATGATAGCTGGCTGGAACACCTTTACCGCATCCTTTCTAAACCACAAACCCTGTACACACTATATGTTATGTACTGCTTCCAGCATTATGTAACACCATATTCAGTAAATCTAAAGTGCCCCATGAACCGTGAAGATTTCTCACACAAATAACAGCCATCTAATTGCTGTAATTACCCCAGGGACAAGTGGGTATGAGAGGATTTACATTCTGCAAACAGTTCAATGATTTTATCATGCCAGGTCTTTGAAAATACTTGCCATGAGTTAGGAAGCTTAAAGCCTCGTACACGCGGTCCGATTTTCGGACGTCAGAACGTCGTTTTTTCGTTGGATGCTTGTCTCATGTCGAAAGTGAAGAGAGTACTAACAATAAGAACATTTTCGTATGACCGAACTCAACATCAGAAGTGACGTAATGTTTTGAATATTTTTGCATCTTTTTTCCGTTTCTGAGCATGCATAGTCTTGGTCATACGATTTTTTTTCGTACGAAACCCATACTAATGGAACGAAAATCGGACGCTGCGTTGTAATACGATAAAAAATTACTAGTCTGCACATTCAGCTTTTGTCTGACGAAAAATCAAAAGGGGCTGTCAAAAGGAGCATACTAACGGTAAGAATTTCGGACGACAGGCCGTTGAATGAAAATTCCCATCCGAAATTTGCATTCGGTGTACAGCCTTTAGAATATTGGGGAGAATTTAAGCTTCCTGCCCCATTATAAAGGCACATGAGACTGGCGCGGATGGCGTGCGCCAGTTTAACAAAGCAGATAGACCCATTATAACCTGCACGAGTTTCTGTTTCAGAGAGGGATTGTAGCAGCTGGTATAAAGAAAACTGCTGCTGACCCCCATCAGACTGGGTCTGGCGTACAGAAATTGAGCTCTGCCAGTAAACTTGATTTTTCTTGCCAGAATGAACATGATGAGTAATGCTGCAAGATATAATTAAGCACCTGGGTGAGAGGCAAAACAAGGCAAAATCGCAGTAAAAATCGATGTAAAATTGTGCGACTTTCTGCCTGAAAACGACACGCTCAGGTGTGAATGCAGCCTGTGCAGAGAGTAGAGCTATGGGAGGGGCCCCAGATCTCCGCGCAATACAGACTACCTGCCAAAAACTACAGGAGGGGCAGAGACAAGACCATTCAGCCTACAGAGGAGAAAGAGCAGCAGTGACAGGTCTTTATTACAGGAAGCTCCTGCACAGAGGTAACGTTTTACACTGGATTACTGCACAGATCTGGAAGAAATACACAAAGCACTTCAAGGTTCAAGTAAGAATACACATGACTCTTGAATTTAGAAAATATTAGATTAACTCAGAGCTCAAGTTTAATTGAAGCAATAAAAACTATTGAAGGATATAGCAAAGAGTGATGCAAGCACTGTGCTTGCATCACTTTTCTTAACATGAGCAGATGCTGCTCCTAATAAACAAAAGGGTTGCAAGCCCCTTTGTTAATTAGGAGCAATCAGTTCTCTATCCTGACGTGTTGGTGACAGGCAGCACAGAAAACGGAGAGCTGGAGTTGCACGCTTCAATCCCTCTGCTCTCCCTGCCTCCTGCTCGGCTCAGAGCAGGACAGAGGAGAAGAGTTGTTAAGCCTGCAGGCTCTGCACATGTAGTGTAAACACTGCACAAGCAGAGAGGAGAGGGATGTGAGCTGTCTGCTGGCAGGTCACATTCTGTATGACAAGGTGGCACCTGGCAGGAATCTACAGCAGGTTTCTATACTGAAAACTGCTGTATCCCCATTTTATTTTGGGGGCAGAGCTGTGCTAGTTTATATTTCATTAAAAAAAGAAACTGGTGCAGGTGGAGCAATCAGACCTGAAAGAAATCTATCTGCTCTATTAATGCAGTACACGCCACTTCTGACATTTATAAAGGAGCAAGAAGCTTAGTTAATTTCCCTGTATAGTTTTACATTTTAGGTACTACTATCGCAGTAAAACTAACAGAAAAATACTATCATACTAAAAATGTAATGCTATGTGCGTAACCGTATTATAATCAGGGGGCGGGGCATTCATGTGTAGGAGTGTCAACAAAGAAGGGGAGAAAAGTGGCGTATGAAGCGCCAAAAAATGGGTATGGTTTACGTTAAACTGTGGGGGTGGCTTAAAGGGGGTGTGGTTCGAGTCTGAGATGAACGACGGATGGAGGGAGAAAGAAAGAAATAGGGAGGGAAGGAGAGATAAGGGAGGAAAGAAAGAGGGATGGAGGGACAGCAGGCCCAGATCCTACACCACAATAGCAATATGTGTATTCCAGAAAGTTTAACAATCAGCTTCAAACATCCCGGCACCATGGTTGTTATGGTGTGAGAATGATTGAATCGCATTATGTCTATTATTACATTGTAATATAAAATGAAATAGTTCAACTCACCATAATGCAGAATCAGTGGGAACCCTGAGTGTGTCACTTGCCACATCACCTGCTACCAGATGCAACGTGTCACTTGCCACTAGATGCAGTTTTTGTCACTTTGTCACCACAGATGCAGCTAGTCCATGCTTCTCTGAATTGGTGATTTGCAGTGGTGTCCCGGGGGGTGGTGGTCCCTGCGTCCCCAAGGGAGGATTGGTGGTCCCTTTGTCCCTGGGGGGGTGGTGGTCCCTGTGTCCCCAGGAAGGGGATGGTGTCCCGGGGGGATGGTGGTCCCTGTGTCCCCGGGGGTGGTGGTCCCTGTGTCCGGGGGGTGGTGGTCCCTGTGTCCCCAGGGGTTGGTGGTGGCCCCGATAGGTGTCCCCAGGGGGATGGTGGTCCCTGTATCCCCAGGAGGGGCTGGTGGTCCTTCTAGGTGTCCCCAGAAGGGGATGGTGGTCCCTCTAGGTGTCCCCAGGGGGTATGGTGGCCCTCTAGGTGTCACCAGGGGGGATGGTGGTCCCTCTAGGTGTCCCCAGGGGGGGATGGTGGTCCCTTTGTCCCCAGGGGGGGTCTGGTGTCACACTATCCCCCGCCCCGGGTCTGACTCACTGTGACCCGCCGAGGTATGTGCACTGGGATGCCAATACTGGTGATTACATCCGCGGCCGGCACTTAGAAAATCTCCACCGCCATTATAAAGAAGACCAGCTCGTGGAGCAAGGAAGAAACAAGAGGCGGAGTCCGGGTGGCTGCCAATGGGGCAGTCGCTTTCATTGCCAGCCGGGCTCTGCCTTTTATTTCTTCTTTGTTCCACGAGCAGCTCTTCTTCATAATGGTGGTGGAGACATTCTAAGTGCCGGCCGCGGATGTAATCACCAGTATTGGCATCCCAGTGCACATACCTCGGCGGGTCACAGTGAGTTGCGGACCTCTAGTGGCCGGTGGCGAAAAATCGTGAAAAACCCTATTTCCCGGGACATTTCCCAGGAAACGTTAAAAAGGAAGTAAACCCAGATTGGGTTTACTTCCTCTACATTCCCCTGCAAAGCAGATGCATAATGGGCTACTATGCACCGCCACTTTACACATTATGTGCCACTTACCTGCAAACGAAGCCTGCAGCATCCAGCGCTGTCCCCTGTGCTAACAGTGTCCACCTTCAGCCACTCTTCCTTCCGGGGCCGCAATCTCTGGCTCTCTGACTGGCCGGAGTCGCATGCGCGCGGGAGCCACCAGTCACGGCACGAGCACAGTGAAGAAATGGCACGGAGGCCATTTCTTCACTGCGCATGTGTTGAAATGACGTTGGCACATTTCGTACACTGCATATCTCCTGAACTGTGCAGGTTTGGGAGATATGCAGGGCACCTACAGATAAGTCTTATCATAGGCTTACCTGTAGGTTAAAGTGGTTGTCACGAGTCGGGAAAAAGGTCTAAATCCCGGGAATGTCCCGGGAAATTCGGGAATGTTGGCAAGTATGTGCTTTTCAAGCTGTGCATCAAAATAAATGATCTGGGATTCCCAGACTAAAGCAGACCACACATGGGGCGAATTCTGAAACAATTTTCTTTTGAAAATCCTAACTAAGAATTTTAGTTTGAATTTCGTACCATTAGTGGGCCACAGCAACGGCCGATTTTCGTGCAGTCATCGAATTTGAGTGATGGGGCATGTTGGAAATTTTTTTGAAAAATTAATGATTTTCTAATCAATGATGATTCAGAATTACCGTATTTTTCGCACCATAAGACGCACCTGACCATAAGACGCACCTAGGTTTTAGAGGAGGAAAACAAGAAAAAAAAATATTCTGAACCAAATGGTGTACTAAAATATTTACCAGTGCAGCCATATACCAGATCCATGAAATACAGCACAATACAGATCCATGAAATACAGCCATATACCAGATCCATGAAATACAGCCATATACCAGATCCATGAAATACAGCCACATACCAGATCCATGAAATACAGCACATACCTGTGTCCATGAAATGCAGCCTGACAGAGCTGAGAGGGAGATTCATATCTCCCGCCACCACTGCGCTGTGATGATGTCATCACCCTGCGCATAGTGGAGCTCCACTCTGCAGCCAGATCCCATTCAGAAAAGCAGCTCCAGCCGCCGCAGTACTTAATTTGGCCACTGGGGCCGAATGAAGCCCCAGTGGCCAAATGAAGTACTGCGGCTGCTCTGTCTTCACACTGTGTGAGATCAGAGCAGCGCTCTATGGTGTCCGGGAGCCTGCAGTGTAATGCGAGCTCCCGGCGGCGACGAGGGGGGGGGAGGGTTTCGCAGCATTCGCACCATAAGACGCAGGGAGACTTTCCCCCACTTTTTGGGGGGAAAAAAGTGCGTCTTATGGTGCGAAAAATACGGTAATTCAGAATTTGACCCATGTATGGCCAGCATAAGGGGTCAATTTACTATAACTGGAAAGTGCAAAATCTAGTGCAGCTGTGAATGATAACCAATCAGCTTGTTCAATTAAGCTTTGCCAAAAACCTGGAAGTTGACTGGTTTCAATGCAGAGCTTCTCCAGATTTTGCACTCTCCCATTTTAATAGCTCAACTCCTAAATGTATACAATACCACAGCGATTTTCCGGGGTCTATACCACCGATTTCAGCTACCAGAGAGAGTCTTAAGATCTTCAGAAATGTTCTGATGACTGCAGTAGTAGGATGTATCAGGGATGGGGAAGAGACTGATTATAGGACCGTGGTGAACTTTGTCACATGGTGTGAGGATAATCATCTGTATCTAAATGTGACAAAGACAAAGGAGCTGGTTGTGGATTTCAAAAAGAGGAAGCCACCAGTGACTCCAATCTCCATCTGAGGAATGGATGTGGAGGTAGTTGTCAGGAAGACAGCTCTCCTGGGTGTTTCCGTGGTGGTGCGCGCGCCCGTGCGTCGGAAATGGTGCCAAACACTCCTATTTGAATCAGCAGGACCCAGCAGCCAGTGCTGTCCGTTCTACAGCGTGCCCTGCACCTGTGACCCCCCGGTGACTACTTTTGAGTGACTTCCTGTTCCTGAGACCCCGGCTACCCTTCTGGACTTGTTGATATCTGCCTGCATCTGACCCCGGCCTGTTTACGACTATCTGCTTGTCTGCTCCCTTTGTACTTCCGCTGCCAGCACGTTGCCGACCCTGCCTGTACCCGACCATCCGTTTGCCTGATCCCACTGTACCGCACCGCCTGCCAGTTGCCGAACCGGACTGAACCACTACTCTCCCACTTGCAGGAGCTCCAGTGGACTTCTGCTTACCATCTGAAGATTGTCCAGCCCTTGTGCCCCCCTGTGCTCCAGATCTCCCTGTCCACACTATCAGGGGTTCTCAAAGAATTGCCGCAAGAGATGTTGCCCCCACATAAGCCAGACTCTACCACCAGGTACGTGACAGTAGTAGAGAGTTACAAGTATCTGGGGGTGCACATAGATAATAAGCTGGACTGGAGCAAGAACACTGAGGTGCTCTATAGGAAGGGCCAGAGCCACCTCTACTTTTTCAGGAGACTGAGGTCCATTAAAATCTGCCGGACAATGCTGAAGATGTTTTATGAGTCTGTGGAGGCCAGCGCTCTCCTGTATGCAGTGGCATGCTGGGGAAGCAGGCTTAGGGTCTCCGACACCAACAGACTCAACAAACTGATTCGCAAAGCCAGTGATGTTGTTGGATTGGAATTGGAGTCTTTAACAACAGTGTTGGAGAGGAGAATGCTGTTCAAGGTACGTTCAATCTTGGACAACTCCTCCCACCCACTCCACAATACGCTGGTCAGTCTGCAGAGTACCATCAGTGATAGACTGCTGCAACCACGATGCACCACAGAACGACACAAGAAATCATTTTTTTCCTGTGGCCATCACGTTATAGAATTCTTCTCTGTGAGGGCTGGAGGTGAAAATTTAATTCTGGTTTATGATCGGGATTTTATGTTGTTTTTATAGTATGTTGATATTATGTTAATTATTATTTCCCGTAATGTTAGAGAAAGTGGTGTATTTGCATTTGACAGTTTGATTTTCTGTTATTTAAATCTGTGTTATATATTCTATTTTGTATTTTAATTGTATGGATGGTTTTATCTGTAGTGTAGTTTTAACTGGTTTTATTTGGTGCTAATGGTTGTTATTGGTAATTTCATTGTGTTTTTGTATCTTGTTCTGTTCATTGTTGTGATCTAGTGCTGCCTTTGTTGAGTGTGGCTGTGTTGCAACGATTTCCCAATTTCCCTTTGGGATTAATAAAGTATTCTATAGTCTGTATTTTCACATTGTTGTCTCTGGGTACACTAGATACATCTCTCTCTGGATTTATAAGGCGCTTCTCAAAGTTTCACAACTGGAGGGCTTTTCTAGGTGGGAACGTTCAGAGATCACTACCCTGATGTAATTGTACTCTGGTGGGGTTCTGAAAACTTACCAACCATTGTGCTCTCACTATACACTGGACAAGAAATGGTTTTATCAATATTTTCAATCAACCACTTGCCAACCGCCCGCCGTGGCTTGATGGTGACAAAGCGGTTCGTTATCACGAAACCCAGTCACCTGACCCAGGCCTAGGGTGGCACTTTGCAGGGGGGGCAGCACGAAAAGAGTCCCTGCAGCACGAAAAGCTTGCACTTTTAATGCTGCCGGTATGATAATACAGCCAGGGCTGCCATCAGAGGGGGACAGCCCATACATATATGGGGGTGGGCGTCCTGAAGGTCCCAGGCAGTGGACCCCAACAAATGAGTTGTTGTGCAAGCAGCTGGCATTCCGCAACTGTGTGGGGGGGGGGGGGCGCAGGAGTTTAGTCAGGCCTAGGGCAGCAAAAAACCTAAATACACCACTGATTGTGAGCATGCACGCGCCGCCGGAGGCATGCTCGCGCTCACTGTGTTGGGGGGGGGCAGGGAGCGGGTAGGGCGGACTCGATCTCCACCGGCTACCTGCGATGGCTCCCCCGCAGTGAGAGGGGTATGTAGACACGGATCTCCGTTCTGACAGAGGGGAAAGGATGTGATCACAGGCTTCCTTTATATTGAAGCCGTGATAACTCCCCTCCCCCAGCCAGCCCAGCCCCCATACAGTTGGAACACACTGAGGGAACACAGTTAACCCTTAGAGCGCCCCCTCCAGGTTAACTCCTTCACTGCCAAACTTTCCTAAAGGCATTTACACAATAATCAGTGCATTTTAATAGCACTGATCGCTATATAAATGCCAATGGTCCCAAAAAAGTGTCAAAATGTCCGACATGTCCGCCGCAATATCGCAGTACCGCTATGGCCGCCATTACTAGTAAAATATAAAAAATAAATAAAAACCCCATAAATGAATTCTCATCATTCGTAAATGCGGCAACTTTTGCGCAAACCAATCAATAAACGCCGATTGCGATTTTTTTTTTACCAAAAATATGAGGAAGAATATAAATCGGCCAAAACCGATGAAAAAAATGTTTTTTTATATTTTTTTGGATTTGTATTTTAGCAAAAAAGTAAGAAATGTTGTTTTTTTTGCAAAATTTACGCTCTTTTTTTGTTTATAGCGGTGATCAGAAATGTCGCAGAGGTGATCAAATACCACCAAAAGAAAGTTCTATTTGTGGAAAAAAAAGGATGCAAATTTCGTTTGGGTACAACATCGCACGGCCGCACAATTGTCAGTTAAAGCGACGCAGTGCCGAATCGCAAAAAGTGCTCTGGTCCTAAACTGGGAAATCCTTCCGGGGCTGAAGTGGTAAAAGAAGAACTCCATCTTTCAAAACACTTAACATTTCGTTTGGGCCAAGCTGGAACTATGTCCCTCACTAACCTGTGAAGCCACTGGAAGTCCGATATAAATTTTATGTAGCTGCGGCAAAATACAGCATACCGCACTATGTTAGGATAAGAGCTGAGACTTCTTGTCTCATGCCCGGAACACAGATCAGTTTACAGCAGCGGTGTTACAGTAGAACTCAGAGAAATTGATGTATTCTATCAATAAATACAAAATTCTGACCATAGACCCTGTCATATCTCTATTAGGGTATGTGAACTCTAACGACTTACGCCTCGTACACACGGGACGACGATCGTATACAACAGGTCGTACTAACGACCGTTGTATGCGAAATCGATCGTTCGTATGCGCAATCAGAACAGCCGCACATACGACGGTCGTACAAGGGAGTTGTATGAGCAAACTAGAAAACTTGGTCGTACCAACAAGCGCTCATACGACCGTTGTATCGTGTGTACAGAGCAGTTGGTACAACAAGTTGTATTGTGCAAAACATGCATGCTCCGAAGTCAGGAACGGCCGGATGCTAATGAACTTTCTTTCTGTGCTCGTACGATCGTGTACTGCAGTCAGTATGCAAGTTACATTATCCAACATACGATTTGAGACGATCGTGCGTACGATCGTTGTCCCTTGTGTACGAGGCTTTAGACTCCAACCAGATATTGGCTATTGGGAGATCACTGTTTGTGCTATGTAAACTGATTCTTGTTGGGCCTTGTCCATTTCTCCTACCCTGAGAGACTGGATATTGGAAATGAATAAGCACATAATGTTTGAAAATTATACATATGCTCAACGTAACGCGTTGGGACTAAATGGACATATTCAGCAATGCACTCCTGCTTCATAATTTGGTATGTTTTGGGTTTGCTGGTATGGCTGGCGTTATTTTTTCAAGAGTCTGGGTGTACTATTGACTTAGTATATCTGCATTATTATTTTTTTTTGCAGTATTTGATGGTATCGAGTTGTACATACTGGTGCTGCTATCTAATTTCGATGCTTTGTTGTCCTGCGAGGTAACCTGTGTGGGCTTTTTCTCTTTGTTTTGGTTGTTTCTCTTTTTAGATTTTCTTTTTTGTACTTACTTAAAAAAAAATGTATAAAAAAAAAAAAAAAAAAATCTGATAAAAAAATAATGTGATCTACCCAGAGATCAATGCGTTTTACAGACTGTCTATGAGTGCATACACAATTTAATGTAGGTGTTCAGAATGAACTGATTCAGGAAGTAGGGGAGGGCTTTCTAGTTGTGTATATTCTCTGTGTAGTATGGAATACAGCTCATTCATTTCAGAGTCAATAGAGGATCAGATCTATCCTACACAGAAGAACAGACATCAGTCACCATGTCATTGCTGAGAAACCGTGGTGAGTTACTGATCTTATTACCAGATACTGAGATGTCATACTAGTCTGTTTAGATCTCATGCATGCCAGCTCACATTACTAAGCAGCATATTTCTATGAAATGATCTTCATTCATAATGTACTATAAGCAATGTATTAGGGTGACTTTGGTTTGATTTATAATTTGCATTGATAGCCTTACCTTTCAAATACATAATACATATTAAATTGCTGGCAATTACAGTGTAAGAAATATTTCTAAAGAAACTTCAGATTTAGCTAGCAGATTTTATTATATCTATTTATTTATTATTTATTACAAACTTTTTGACATTTGAGATACTGAATATAAATAAAAATGCTTAAAATGCCTCTAAGAAAATAAATAATAGAAACGGAATCTTGTTCGGAAACTGGGCTCATTTTCTACAATTTCCATTGACAGGTCTTCTAAATCAATATTTGTTACTGTAAACCGGGGACGCTTGGGAACCCTGGGTTATTTTGCCATAAGTAAAAGTGGGTAAATTGTCATGTAAACTGACTATTTGGCTGTGGAGAGGTGAATCTGACCTGCAGATGCAAATTGGGTTTTGGAAACCCATGTAAATATATATTAGTAATGAAATAGATTAGGTGGATCATTGATGCCAGTTATTGGTTGCACGTGGTTTGCATTTCTTTTTCGGAGATCTACACACAAATCTCTGATTCACACAGCAAGGGCACATTAAGGACGTAACACTGTACAATGGTTCGCTATTTGTGGCCATGGTTAGCAGTTACAGTTAGGCTCTATGCACACTGGACGCGCTCTGGGCATCGGATTTTAGTGGCACTACCCAAAAACAGAGCATACAGTGGGAATCTCACAATGTAGAAGTAGTGCTTCCCTGAAATCAGGGGGGGGGGTGCAGTAATTCGAAATGTAACACTAAAAGAAAATACAAAACACACTGCACCAACCTAAAAAAATCAACTACATTTATTGAATAACAAAGGTAAAAATCAGCACGACAGTGCCCCAGCCGTCCCTCCCATATCCCAGTGTCCCCACCATCAACCCACCCCTCTTAACTAAGCGCTAAAGGCTGTGTGCGGGCTTGCTTGTGGTGGATAGGGTTTTTTGGGCATGTCCATCTTTTTTTTGGGGGGGGGCAGAGTAGGGGATTCCAGATCCTTGGGACCCCCCCTCTTGCCCACTTCAGGGTAGGCAGGCAAGAGGCTTGTGGGTGGTGAGGTAGGAGGGCATTAGCATCAGGGCAGGCAGCTTAGTTAGGAGGGGTGGGTGGATGGTGGGGACACTGGGACATGGGAGGGACCGGTGGGGCACTGCCATGTTGATTTTTGCCTTTGTTATTCAATAAATTTTAGGTTGGCCCAAAAACGCCACTGCTGTTAAATGACAATAAACATCCATGTGTGCATGGACACATAGGATAACGTAAAAGGGCGTTTTTGGGCTGTTAAAAAAAACGATCATAAACGGTCATTTATCAACTTACAGTGTGCATAGAGCCTAATGGGCTTAAGTCACAGGGCAACATACAATGACTATGTAGAACGTGCAGTGACCCGAAGTAAACAATAATTATTCATCTCTGAAATGACTGCAATCAACTAAAATGTAATTGGTTGCTATGGGTTATTGCACTTTGTACATCAGCCAGGCTCTTTGCATTTACTAACTCAATAATGGAATCAGCTTGTTCCATAAAAGTGGGTGTGAAGTAGTGCACCCATAACAACCAATGTATCTGTTGTACCATGTACTTGTATAAAAAAAGTATAATGATCTCTCTGTATTGCTTCCTTTGTGTAAAATCTATGGTGTTCCTGTCAGTTTCTCTGCTTTCCTATTAAAAACTGACCCCACTAGGCATTTGAGCACAGCTTGGTCAGTTTTCTAGCTGTGCTGGGAACTCAGCCTGCTCTCCAATGATTAGACTAGTGCTGACACCCCCCCCCCCCGCACAACCATTCACTAGGAAGAGCAGTGCGCTACTGCCCCCCCCCCCCCCCCAATCTCTCAGAGCTCCTTATGCAGCTGAGAACAGAGTTTATGTGATCACTTATAAAAAAAAAGGGCCTTTCATTTCTATTTTGAACTGAATGGGTTGCTTTACAAGGTGAGGGTTTACATATACTTTAAAAGAGAAGTATGGACTTAAAAAAAACAAAAAAAAAAAAAAACATTCATACTCACCTAGACGGATTCAGCATCGGTCTGATGCTGCAGCTGTCCCCCGCCGACTCTTTACTGAGAACTGAGCGATCAGCGGTCTTTGATCTCTCAGTTCTCAGTAAAGAGTCGGTGGGGACCGATGCTGCATCCAGCTAGGTGAGTAAGAATGTATTTTTCTCTTTTAAAGTCCATACTTCTCTTTTAACCACTTCAGCCCCAAAAGGCTTTCCCCCTTTATGAACAGAGCATTTTTGCGATTCGGCACAGCGTCGCTTTAATTGACGATTGCGCAGTCGTGCGACGTTGTACCCAAACAAAATTGATGTCCTTTTTTTCCCACAAATAGAGCTTTCTTTTGGTGGTATTTGATCACCTCTGCGTCACTTCTGATCACCTCTAAAAAACAAAAAAGAGCGAAAATTTTGAAAAAAAACAATATTTAATGCTTTTTGCTAAAATATATATCCAAAAAAATATATAAAAAAACGAATATATTCATCAGTTTTGACCGATAAATATACTTCCTCATATTTTTGGTAAAAAAAAATTGCAATCAGCGTATATTGACTGGTTTGTGCAAAGGTTGCCGCGTATACTAACGAGAATTCATTTATGGGGTTTTTATTTTATTTTTTTACTAGTAATGATGGCGGTCTACAATTTTTAGCGGGACTGCGATATTGCAGTGGACATGTCCGACAGTTTTTTGGGACCATTGCCATTTATACAGTGATCAGTGCTATGAAAATGCACTGATTACTGTGTAAATGTCACTGGCAGGGATTGGGTTAACACCAAGGTGCGATCAAAGGGTTAACTGTGTTCCCTGCTTTGTGTTTCTAACTGCATGGGGGCTGGACTGACTGGGGGAGGAGAGTGATCGTTGCTCCCATATACAGGAAGCATACGATCACACTCCTCTCCCCTATCAGAACGGAGACCCGTATGTTTACATACACGGATCCCCGTTCTGTCACTGAGGGGAAGCGATCGCGGGTAGCCGGCGGACATCGAGTCTGCCCTATCCGCTCCCTGGCTCCCCCCGATACACAGTGAGCATGCGAGCATGCCCCGGCAGCGCGTGCCCGCTCACTATCCGCAATCTCGCAGCCGCCGTCAGGTGACGGCGATATGTGATATCAATCCACGGCGAGCGGTCAGCAACTGGTTAAAGTATATGTGAACCCTCGCCTTAGAAATGAAAGGCCAAATGTTTGTGTATATATAAAAAATAAAACATTATAAATAGCATTCTGTGAGCAGGGTGTCAGGAACTGTCAGTCTCCGGCTCTCTGCTCTAACCCCCCTCCATGCTCACTGAAGCGCTGGGCTGTGGAGGGGGCAGGAGGGGCTGGCTCAGGCTCTCAGCAGATCGCAGAGAGGCCAAGCCAGCTATGGGTCCAGGCTTCTGGGTGGATCCTGGCCATATGGTCAGGATCTTTTCAGAGCCTCAACCGATTTACACGCGTGCAGAACGAACTGCACTCCTGTGATCAATAGAAGAAGTATAGCCAAAATAGCTTTGGTTATACTTCTCCTTTAATAAAATGAATTTAGTTTGGTTGCTCTGTCTGTCACATTGCAGTCTGAGCTGTGCTCTTTACAGTGAATAATGAACAACCTCCTTGAATGGAATTCAGATCTCTGATGTCTAAGCTCAACCTTAAATGGCCAAAAGTCTTAATAAAGGGTTTTTATTCTTAGGTGCAGTAAACTATAGCAACCAAACATAATATATTAATTTCTACTCCACCTTTAGCAAAGTGAATTCTGATTAGCTTTACATAGCTATCAGCATTGGAACCTTATGGCCTTATATCCAAAACTTGTTCTTGTGGTTCCCAGAGTAGAGAATGACTTGCTCTCATGGGTACCAAAGGAAAAAAGAAAGGAGGGTATGTGTGAGAGCTCTTATAGTGCAGTATGCCAAAAAAGCATAGAGTAGGGTTTTGATGGAACAAAACGAAAGAGCAAAAGGAGTAATATTACTTACATCTGTTGAGGTTGCAAATGACCAAAAGAGGTTGGTAGATGCAACCTGGAGAATATATCTCCATATGGATGTAGGGATGCTTTCACTTGAATGCTTGGGGCCAAATCACGAAACCACTAAAGTAAACTTTATAAATAATTTACAGTTTTCTATTACTCCCCCATACCCTATAAGCAATTCCTGAAGTTCAGTTTAAGGAAACATTCAGGTAAGATGGGTTATTTAAACTATGAGTAGATATTTGTCAAAGAATGATGAACAGAGATGTTTGTCCGTGTTCCAAAAGGTCTTCTCCTTCAATTTCAACAAAGAACACAATAGGACTCAGCTTGCTCATTTTTTCATTAGCCATTTAAGAATTAGCTTTCCAGCTTCTGTAGGTGCCCACATAATGTACTTCTGGGAAGTCAGCCATAGAGCATTCACCCCACATTGCATGGGCTATTCACCTAAGAACACATAAAAAGGATGGCAACGAGTTGTAAGCCAACAATATAGCTATATTCCTACAGTGATACACTCATTTTGGAGCACACTTTAGAAAAAGAAGATGTTAAATGGGACTTGACACAACTTCTGATGAGGGAGAGGTCTTGTATATGTCAGAAGATTAAGGGCATACATCCATTACATTGGAGTCTCCTAAGCAGTGGTCTGACATCCCTCCAGCACCTTCATTCCTAGAATACATCGCTTTCTCTGAATGGCTAAGAGCCGATAAGCTAGACTCAGGGTGTCCCAGGTATGAGACAGGAAGTCTTGGCTCAAACCCATAACACAGTGATGTATGCTGTATGCAGCCTCAGCTATGTAGTTTATAATGCACATCCAGCTGGCCCAAACAAACTATGGAAATTGTATCAAAAGTTGGAGTTTAGCTTTAAAGTTCAGGATTAGGTTTTGACCTAAGCATGTTTAGGGTGATTAGCTGTCATGTTAAAATTGCAAGTTAGTATTGAAATGGGGTGCTATATAAAGCTACCACTTTAAGATTCAAGAAGCCCTAGGTCATACACTTTGGAAATAATACAATGTTGTGTTGTTGCAATTTGCTTGAGTTTGCTCTATCTTTGCCTGGGTTTATACAATTTATTATTTGTTCTATGAGAAAGTCTTGTAGTGAAGTGTATGTAAAGCAAACCTTTACCTCCTGTTACCGTAACCTCACTTCCTGTTATGTCTATTGGAGAGGAAGTGAAGGGAAATCTCTCTGATGTGACACAGACAGCAAAAAAAAAACAAAACAGAAATGGACTTTAACAATGAGGTTTTATCAGGACACATTTTCAGTGTCGTAATTTTCCAGACTCCCCATCTCCAGTCAAAATAGAACATGACATGGCAAAAAGTAAGCAGAACTGAAAGCCAGTGGGTATCTTTTCTTGCTGGTGACCAAACATAATATAATATTAAACGTGGGTGGACTGAGAGTTCCCATAATTTGTTGTGTTAGGGCAGAAACACACAAAAGCTCTGTGTTAAAATCGCTAGCAAATAATCACCATAGGTCCTTTTTAAAAAAATGCTGTAATGGTTAAAGAATTTTACCTAATATGTTTTTTTCCCCATGATTATTAGCCCCAACTCGTGGATATAATGTGGTTTTCCTGAGATACCCCAAACAGGTGAATCTAGCATTATGGCCAATAGATGAAGCATGGGTTATTTGTGACAGCAGGGCAAATGCTTGAGACATTCAAAAAGCATTTATTTTATAAACATACCCCTAAGGGTAGTAATCAGTATCTATGCAAATGGACAAATTGATCCCTATGGTGAAAGCTACAAAAAGTAGCATGTATTATCATTTAAAGTGGTTGTAAACCCTTACATATACCTAGAGATGTGGCTGGCCTCAGGTGATGCAGAGATGAAACAAATCCTTCTACATAAGTTGTATCTGTCTATCTGCAGTCTTCTCTACATAAGTTGAAAGTGCTACATTTTTAAACCTTGTCTGAGAGTTAAAAAAGTGTGTGTGGGGGGGGGGGGGGGGAGCTGAAGTTACACTCTGGGGAGCTCAGTGAGGAGAGCTCTGTGAGCTGATTGGAGGGAATAGACACACCCCCTTTCACACAGCACACAAGAACAGAGATGAGGCTGTCAATCAGCTGAAGGTCCCTCCCCATTCCCCATTTTTCTCTTGGCGTCAGGAAAACTTGTCAGAAGTGATTTCAAGCAGATAGCAGAGGAATGAAGCAGCAGACAGTAATGACACTTAGTGCTTTGTATTAAGAGAAATACACACTATAGAGCAGGATTACTCAACCAGGGTTCCGTGGAACCCTAGGGTTCCTCCAGAGGTTGCTAGGGGATCCTTGAGCAATGGTCAATTTCTACCTCTCAGATAAATTCCTACTGATACCATTGATCTTTTTTAGCTATCTGTAAGGGGGTCATTCTTCCCAATGATCACAAGTGTAAGGAGCATTCTTCCCAATGACCATCACACTAATGTATCATGAGTTGTAGATTTTTAGCAAGCGTTCCCCGAGTCCGGATAATTATTTCAAGGGTTCCTCTGTGTTGAAAAGGTTGAGAAAGGCTGCTATAGAGGCATATGCTTTGTTCATATTTAATGTCTGAGGTTTACAGCCACACATATAATTAGCATTTACAGTAGTTGCTGCTATCTTTTATTCTATAGGGAGTCTTTGGTTCCACCTCTTTAGCTATCAATCGTTAGCAATTTTAGTGAGCAAAAAAAAATCAACCTTATGCTCCTATCTTTGGGCAGTTCTCAGTGGCAGTGATAGAGTTAATGAATTCTGCTTAATTTGCATTTCATCACCTTAACTATTAAAACTGAGAAACTGACAGTTGTGGGACATTTTATGCGTCTTCTCGAGAAGATGGGAAACTCTAACGCTTGTTTGCCAGTTGTCATTTCAGAACCTTGACTGAAAGTGGTTTGGTGAGTGGAAAAAGTAACTTTTAAAAACAGAAAGTTTATAACGTGGTTAAACCTCTATGGTTATGGTCACGGTGACAGTATCAGCGCTTTGAATGCAAACTGCAGCTATCCCTTGTTGACGTGCCTAGATTTAAAGGAACCTGGTCACTTAAAACAAACCTTTTAGCACAATACTTACTTCCACTTATCTTCCACCCCCCCTCCTTCTCACATAATCACAGATCGTTTAATTTAGTAAAAGTGGAAAAGGATTTATTTTACCAAACTAATAGAGTGGCCATCCACTTCCCGATTCTTTGCCTAGGCTAGGTGATGCAGTAATTGGTTTCCCGCACCCTCCAGGGATATCCACATCCCAATCTCAGGAGGCTATGTAGATGAAGTATTGTGCCATTCAAGACCTGCTGTGTGTCTGTGCGGAGGGGGAGACAGCCAGCTCCCCATTATGGGAGTTTCAAGATTGCGGCACGAGAACAGAGCGACACAAAAACAAATTTATCAGCAAAACTGAAAATGGTTGATTCTATGGACTAGCAAGCATGTTTTTAGCTCATATCATTAAAAAACACTTATAAAGCAAGCTGCATTTAATTTTACATAGAGGGTGATGTTCCTCTTTAAGAAGTCTATTAATTTAAAAATGTGCTTTAGCATTCAAATAATCCCTGTAGTGTGTCTAATATGTGTAATTCCTATGATCGTTACCCCATTTAGTGGCCATAATGTGTTATTTTCCAGAAATGCCACAATCAGGCCAAATGACCACTAGATGGACCTATTTTTTGTTTAGTTTAGATAAGTATGGAATATTTAAAAACCCCATTAGTTTATTTTTTGCTATCTGTGTCCCTTTGGGAAACTTTCCTTTTGCACTTCCTCCCCCAGAAACTCTACAGGAAGTGAAGGGAATTCTCCTAATATAACAAGAACAGGCTTCCTTGTTGGAAAGTTTTACTTCACCTCTTGTTCTGGTGACAACTGGGTTTCCTATCAGTTTCTATCTTTGTGACAATGCCCATGGAACAAAACAGAAGGTAAATCGCCCTATTGAGTATATAGCAAAAGAGGGTTCTAACCCTTCGAATGAAAAGAAGACAATACATACACTTTGTAAACAAAATTAAATAGCGCTTGCATAAATCTTAAAGTATTACACCACAATAGTGTTCACAAAAATTTAAGTGAATATAGTGCTAATATAGTCCAATGATCGTGTGTGGGATGTCACCCCTATGTGTCCCTAACCACCAGAGGACCATGACCGCCAGCTTTTCAGTCTGGGGGTCTGGTCAGGCTTAGTATGATCGAATATTCCTTGCTGGCAAGCCTGGGGTACGAATGTTTATGGCCTCAATAACCAACAAATTCCAATAAGCTCCAATAACCATCAGAGAT
>BLSH010224585.1:659670-673983 GCA_018402905.1 Glandirana rugosa
AAAAAATAACCTACACAAAATATCGTCTTTCATCATTTTTTATAAAAAAAGTTTTAACAGCGATACAAAAACAAATATCGCGTTATTTTATTTTTGGTCCTTTCTGTATTGAACTGTATTGTAATTGTGCTGTCCCCCTCTACATTGTAAAGCGCTGCATAAACTGTTGGCGCTATATAAATCGTGAATAATAATAATAATAATAATATCTACTGCAAAAAAAGACTGAAGAAACAATAAAGCTGTGAATACACAGGCAGTTTATTTTGTTCATCCAGCAGGTTAACCACTTAAGGACAAGAAGGTTTTACCCCCTTCCTGACCAGGCCATTTTTTTTGATATGGCACTGCGTTACTACTGACAATTACACGATTGCGCGACGTTGTACCCAAATAAAATTGATGTCCTTTTTTTCCCACAAATAGAGCTTTCTTTTGGTGGTATTTGATCACCTCTGCGGTTTTTATTTTATTGCGCTATAAACAAAAACATAGCGACAATTTTGAAAAAAATATTTTTTACTACTTTCTGCTATAAAACACATCCAATAAAAAAATGTAAAAAATCTAATTTCTTCATCAATTTAGGCCAATATGTATTCTTCTACATGTATTTGGTAAAAAAAAAATCCCAATTAGTGTATATTGATTGGTTTGTGCAAAAGTTATAGCATCTACAAACTATGGGATATTTTTATATTTTTGTATTTATTTATTTTTTCACTAGTAATGGCAGCGATCAGCGATTTTTAGCGGGACTGCGACATTGCGGCAGACAAATCGGACACCTGACTGACACTTTTGATACTTTTATGGGAACCAGTGACATTATTACAGTGATCAGTGCTAAAAATGTGCAGTTACTGTACTAATGACACTGGCTGGGAAGGGGTTAACACCAGGGGCGATCAAGAGGTTAAGTGTGTTCCCTGGGAGTGTTTTCTAACTGTGTGGGGGGTGACTGACTGGGACAACACAGAGATCCATCTTCCTACTTAGCAGGAAGACAAGATCTCTGTGCTCCCGTCAGAACGCCAATCTGACTTGTTTACATAGGCAGATCCCCATTCTGCCTCTGTGGGGAACGATCGCAGGTGGCCGATGGACATTGCGTCCACCGAACCCGCTGATTGGCTCAGCCTCTGGCCAATCGGCTAGTGCACAAAACGACGTACAGGTACATTGATTCGTGCAGCTGTGCCACCTTGCCGCGGGCAGTTGGCAAGTAGTTAAACAAAAAAAACACCTGACTGATCCCTGCATCAGCACAAATGCCGTTGATTAATCTCTCATGCTGTGTTAATGTATTATGATAGCCCCACCCCACCAGAATACACTGATCAGTGCTTGCACCCATTGGCTGCAAGCACTAAGAAAATGTTGGTCTTCCAGTATGACTGTTTGACAGAAGCCAGTCGTTAGACCAGCTTCTGTTGAACAGACAAGAATACAAACTTACATGTGCACTCAGCTTTAGGGAAAGAGGAGACCCTCTTCTTATGATGGTCCTGAAAAGGTGTCACCTAAGTTGTGATTCTCAATGTTTTCACCCAAGAATCACACATTGTCCCCATAAGATTCAATTATAAAATTGTGTGTCTTGGGTAGCCCCCTAGTACTTGCTCTCTATTGTCTATATACTTTCTGTACTACTGTTTTCCTAGTACACATTTCCTGTCACCTTTCCCTACATGTTTTGCCAAACACATGGCTTCATCAGGGATATAACACTATTGTGCTGTGATTATTGAGTGCTACCAATACAAGACACCACATAGTTTGCTTCATTGCACATGCGCAATGACACTGTTCTATTAGCTATCTGATCATTTTGTCTATAGTGGGCATGAGTTTTTACAGCTTGTACAGAACTACAACTGTAAAAAAAGATTTGATCTCAACTAAAACCCCAATTCCAAAAAAGTTTGGTTGCTAAACAAAATCGGCATAAAAACAAAATAAAATGATTTACAGGTAGCATAAACCCATACTTTATTCACAATAGAAAATAGAAACATATCAAATGTTTAAACTGAAATTGATGACAGCAGCACATTTCAAAAAGTTGGGACAGAGCCAATAAAAGCTGGCAAAGTAAGAGGTACTAATAAAGAAAAGCACATTTTGCAACTAATTAGGTTAATTGGCTACAGGTCAGTAAGTTGAATGGTTATAAAAAAGAGCAGCTTAGAGAGTCAGAGTGTCTCAGAAGGGCAGAGGTTCACCAATCTGTAAAAAGCTGTCTAAAAATTGGTGAACAATTTCAGAATAATGTTTCTCAACGTAAAATTGCAAAGACCTTAAATAATATCAAAAGAATCTGAGAATCTGGAGAAATCTCTGTGCATAGGGGACAAGGCCAAAACGTAATATTGGATGCCCATAATCTTTGGGCCTTCAAATGGCACTGCATTAAAAACAGGCATGATTCTGTCATGGACATAAATGCATGGGATCAGGAACACTTCTAAAAATCACTGTCTGTGAACACAGTTTACCGTGCCACCTAAAAATGCAAGGTAAAGCTCTATCATGCAAAGAAGAAAACATCTGAACATGACCTAGAACGCCCCCCGTCTTTTCTGGGCCGAAGCTCATTTAAAATGGTCTGTTGCAAAGTGGAAAACCATTCTGTAGTCAGATAAATCAAAATTTTACATTCTTTTTGGCAACCATGGGCACCATGTCCTCCAGAATGAAGAAGAGAGGGACCTTCCGGCTTGTTATCAATGCTCAGTTCAAAAGCCTGCATCTATTATGGTATGGGGGTGCATTAGTGTATATGGAATGGGCAGCTTGCACATCTGAAAAGGCACCATCAATAAAGATATACCCAGGTTTTATAGCAGCATATGTTCCCATCTAGATGGGAAGGCTTTACATTTTTCAGCAGGACAATACTAAATTGCATACTGCATTTATGACAACAGCATGGTTTCGTTGTAGAAGAGTCTGGGTCCTTAACTAGCCTGCCTGCAGCCCAAACCTTTCACCAATTGAAAATATTTGGCACATCTTGAAACAAAAAATAAGACAAAGAAGACCAGGGCTGTTGAGCATTTAGAATCCTATATCATGCAAGAATGGGACAACATTGGGAAAAAAATATATATTGAAATAGTGATAGGATTTAGCCAAGTACATTCCCAAGTGTTATGGAATCTTCTTGCATCATTTTGTGGTACCTAACAAGGATTCTCTAGCTCCCATTGTACTTTTCTATAGGACATTTCTTTTTGGATCCTAATCTTTTATATGTAATCAGACTTTCTTGCTGTTTTACTGAGAAGTTTCACTGTAATATACATATAAACCTTTAGTAATGACATTCAGTACTATTACACATTTCTCAAGTTCGGTCCTCTTTCCTTCCCAAAAGATGAATGTATCATCAATGGGCTGCACCTATAATAATAAATGTGTATATACTGTATTAAAACAGAACTTCAGGAAAAAAAGTTTTTCCATGTCCTTGTTGCTGATCTGCCTGGCATGTTTGCTATGTAATCTCCACTGTGTAACTTTCTCCTGTCACAGCCGTATCGGAGCTGTGCGCTCTGCGGTGTATATCACAATACCGCTATGACAGGGGAAAAATACAGAGCGGTGTTTACATAGCAAACATGCCAGGCATTCCAGAAATACCAGGCATGTCATAGCAGGAGATCTCTGCTCTCATTGATGAGATGGCGTGTGGTCACTACACTGATAAGCGGCACTGGTGGGGGGCACGGTGTCACCGCACTGATGGGCACTGATAAGAGGCACTGGTGAGCACGGTGTTACCACACTGATGGGCACTGATAAGGGGCACTGGTGGGCATGTTGTCACCGCACCGATGGGCACTGATAAGAGGCACTGAAGGGGGGGGGCATGGTGTCACTGCACTGATAAGAGGCACTGATGGGCACAGAGTCCATGCACTGATGGGCACTGATCAGAGGCACTGGTGGGCACGGTGTCACTGCACTAAGTGGCACTGATGGGGGCACGGTGTCACCGTACTGATGGGCACTGATAAGAGGCACTGGTGGACACAGTGTCACCGCACTGATAAGCAGTACTGGTGGGTGCGGTGTCACCGCAATGATAAGCGGCACTGGTGGGCATAGTATCACCGCACCGATGGGTACTGATAAGCAGCACTGGTGGGCACGGTGTCACCACACTGATGGGCACTGGTAGGCACGATGTCACCGCAATGATAAGCAGCACTGGTGGGCACGGTGTCACCACACTAATGGGCACTGATAAGTAGCACTGGTGGGCACGGTATCACTGCACTGATGGGCACTGATAAGCGGCACTGGTGGGCTCGGTGTCACCGCACTGATGGGCACTGATAAGCGGCACTGGTGAGCACGGTTTCACTGCACTGATGGGCACTGATAAGCGGCACTGGTGGGCATGGTGTCACAGCACTGATGGCCATTGATAAGCGGCACTGGTGGGCACTGTGTGACTGCACCGATGGGCACTGATAAGCAGCACTGATGAGGCTGCACTGTTTACTGACACCAGACATTTCCATATATCTGTAGGAGGGGTTTCCACCATCCCTGCAAAGTTTCATTTTTATGTCTTATTTTCAGTGTGATGTGTATTATATGTGATGTTACATATCACAGAGACCGGTATTGTTTTAATATTGAAGTTTATTTAGATTTCCATACATTAGCGGGTTATTGATTAGTAAGTTAGCGCTGCACTTTTTGTTTTGTGTCACATGCCGCTATAAAACATCATGGCTCTCTCTTTTTGTGGTGCGGCTGGGGATATTCTCATACACCATACCAGCACTGATTGTTGTTATAATGATCTCAGATCTGCAGGAAGAGGAGGAATATTTCTAATACTGAATTGCAGCAGAGTACAGTGTGTATAATATATCATTATGGGATGTGTGTAAAGCTCAGTAATGATTACAGAAAGCATGTAAGGGCAATATGTTTATCTCCCGTGGCTTGAGAGGAGAGAAGACATGTTGTGTGTCACTGGTTAGTGGGCCTGGCTGTAGAATGAGGGGTGTGATTTATGTTGAAGTGGGCTTGTTCATATTTACATGTACAGGCCTAGTGTACCTCCCACATTCATTGAAATGTGCAATGCATGATGGGAAATATAGTCTAAACAGAAAGAAGAGGATATGATGCAATCACTCTTCTAACAGAGCCTGCTTTGCAGAATACATAATGCACTTCCTTTAAATTAAATTGGACATATCTCTTCAAAGGTAAGGAATTTCACAAATGTAATAACTGTTTAGTGTAGGGAGGTGTACTAATGGGGGATTTTTTGAAAATCTCGGGAGTTCTGCTTTAACCACTTAAGGACCGGAAAGGATTTCCCATGTTAGGACCAGAGCACTTTTTGCGATTTGGCACTGCGTCGCTTTAACTGATAATTGCGCGGTCGTGCGACGTTATACCCAAACAAAAAAAGAGTGACAATTTTGCAAAAAAACAATATTTCTTACTTTTTGCTAAAATACATATCCAAAAAAAATATATAAAAAAACAAATTTATTCATCAGCTTTGGCCAATATATATTCTTTCTCATATTTGTGGTAAAAAAAAAAATCACAATCAAAATGTATTTATTGGTTTGTGTAAAAGTTGACGCTTTTACAAACCATGAGAATTCATTTCTGGCGTTTTTACAATTTTTTTTTTTACTAGTAATGGCAGCGATCTGCGATTTTTATTGGTACTGCGATATTCCAGCAGACATGTTGGACATTTTTGACACTTTTTTGGGACCAATGACATTTATACAGTGATCACAAATTTAAATATCCACTGATTACTGTATAAATGTTATTGGCAGGGAAGTGGTTAACCTGCAGGGGGCAGTGAAGGGGTTAACTGTGTTCCCTGTTTGCATTCTAACACATGGGGGCTGGGCTGCCAGGGGCACCAGAGATCGAACTGATCACGAGTACAGGGATCAGTAGATCTTTGACATGCCGCCTGTCAGAACGGGAAACCGCTGTGTTTACATCGGCGGTTCCCTGTTCTGGCTCTGTAACAGGGCATCGCGAGTCGCCGGCGGACATCGAGTCTGCCCGACCCTCGGCCCCTCTCAGGGAGCATGCGGCGGGCACGATCGCGTGCTGCCGGCGGCGCACACTCTCCCCCTAGCAGCCGTGCAGGAAAGTGACGACTATAAGCGGCGATTCGCGGGACAGAGCCACACTGTCGCCGCTTATAGTCATACGACGGTTGGCAAGTGGTTAAGTAATTGTTTTCTGTAAATAATATGGCATTTTGCCACCCCGACCAGTCTGAGGCTTTACAGCACCATGCGCAAAAACTGCGATGCACTGTATGTTCTGACACCTTTCTGTCGGAACCAGCATTCATTTTTTAAGCAATTTGAGCTACAGTTGCTCTACTATTGGATCAGACTACACAGGCCAGCCTTCACTCCCCATGTGCATCAATAAGTCTTGGCCATCCATGAACTTGTCGCTGGTTTTCCTTGCTTGGACCACTTTTCGTAGATCCTGACCATTACAGACCGGCAACATCTCACAAGAGCTGCAGTTTTGGAGTTGCTCTGACCAAGTCGTCTAGCCATTACAATTTGCCCCTTGTCAAAGGCACTCAAATGCTTGCCCATTTTTTCTGCTTTCAACACCTTAACTTCAAGGACAACATGTTCACTTGCTGCCTAACTTTCAGATGCAATTGTAATGGGGTAATTAATGTTATTTAGTTTACCTGTTAGTGGCCATAGTGTTATGGCTAATCGATGTATATCAGAAGGCTGAATTGACCTCCAGTCAACGTGTAACCATTTGCTATTGCAGCACCTTTTGGCATGAGAAAGAGATTGGGCTGCAATTCAATTAGAAAGTGACAGTTCAAGCTCTAAATAGGTGTCATTATTTATTTTTTAGCACATATGTGGTTAACAAAGAATTTCAGTAGATATATTTAGCAGTTTTATTGTTGCTTAAAGTGTTACTAAACCCAGGACCCAGCATGCACTATATCTCTATGCACTATGTCTCCCACAGTACACAGAACATGACAATGCAATTATTTTAGTAAATACAAACTGCTAAATACCTTTTCTCATCAGCAGTATTTAGCAGTCTTGCAACTTCTATCAGTGTCCAGCCAAGCACTGGTTCAAGCTTGCAGGAGGAGTTTTCTGACTGTCCTATGAGACTGCAAGACCCCTGACCCTCTGTCTGGACAGTGCTGATAGGCCCTGTGCTGATCACATGCATCCTCCCAAGACAAAAGAAACAAAACCTATCTAGCAATACACACCAAACTGAGAATGTGCAGCCTGCCTCCATAGACTGTGTTATATGGAAATGATCAGAAGATGAGAGAAGACAGGATCAAACAGACTTTTTACACAATGCAGAGGATTAACCCCTTAGGTTCCACAGTGAGTATAAGTAGCATGCATTACTGCATACACAGACTGATTTTACTGTAGCGGGTTTAGTAGTTTTGCAATGTTGATGCTTATGTTTTCATTGTTTGAACCTTGTGGCATCCAGTAATCCTTACCCTATTACACTTTTTTCTTTACTTTCTCTACAAGTGCCAACATCCATTTGTGTTCCAGACCTACAATATTTTAGACACAACTGGGGCTGAACATATGTTCTGGATATTCCTTGAGATTTTTGACCTTTGATATTTTCTATATACATTTCCCTTTTAATATTCCAGGATATTATTATCCCTATACTGTATACTGTATAGGGATAATATAAGGATGTTTTAAATATACACATTGGGTTTAATATGACTTTATTTTAATGTGATTTATATATTTTAAGCAGCTCCCTCCTGGCCTTCAATCTGCTAATTCACTCTCCTCCTTCCGGGTGGATGCAACATTACATCCCCCTGGTCACACCGCTCATGTGCGCCCCCGGGAGCCCAGCGATTAGCTGTGGGAGGCAGCTCCATTGAAAGCAATGGCAGGCTGCTGGCTCCCACAACAAATTGCAGCCAATTGCGTGCAATCGCTATGTGGCAATTACTTGCAAGTGATCAGCACTGGACAAAGGCAATCTGTGGGGCTTCAATGAAGCTACGTCCTGCAGCTAAGCACTTGAACCTCCTGCTGATTTCCTTGCATCTACCTGGGGACTTGTTTCCCCAAAGCCAGAAATGCCAGCATCTTGCCCCTGGAGTCTCCATGAGATGTTAAAACTTGGAATGTTATTTAACCACCTCATTACTGGGCACAAAAACCCCCTTCCTGTCCAGGCCATTTTTTAGCTTTCAGCGCTATCACACTTTGAATGACAATTACTCAATCATGCAACACTTTACCTATATGAAATTTGCATCCTTTTTTCACACAAATAGAGCTTTCTTTTGGTGGTATTTAATCACTAGGGTTTTTTTTTTATTTTTTTGTGCTATAAATAAAAAAAGATTGAAAATGTTATGAAAAAATGCCTTTTTCTTTGTTTCTGTCATAAAATGTTGCACAGTAGTAATTTTTCTTTGTAAATTTTGGCCAGAATTTATACTGCTACATATCTTTGGTAAAAATAACCCAAATAAGTGTATATTATTTGGTCCTTGTGTAAGTTATAGAGTCTACAAGCTATGGTGCCAATCATTGAAAATTGACCACACCTGATCACACCTGATATACTGACAGCCTATCTCATTTATTGAGACCCTAAGGGCCGGTTCACACTGTAGCGAGGCGGAGCGGCGCAACTTCGCAACCCGTTCACATCTAGGCGAATTGTCAGGCGACTTGAGTCGCCTGACAATTCGCCTCAATGCTGTGCAAATGGGACCGTTCTAATGGGAGCGAATCGCTTCGCTCCGCATTAGAAAAATGGTCCCTGCACTATTTTTAGGGCGATCTCAGGCGGCTTGCATTGACTTCTATGACAGAAGTCTCCTAGCAAGCCGATTTGAGATCGCCTGGAGCGCCGCATCGCGCCGCTCCGCCTCGCTACAGTGTGAACCGGCCCTAACAAGCCAGGAAAGTACAAATACCCCCCAAATGACCCCTTTTTGGAAAGTAGACATTCCAAGGTATTTAGCAAGAGGCATGGTGAATTTTTTGAAGTTGTAATTTTTTCCCACAATTCTGAAATGAAGAATTTTTTTCTTTTCTTTATTTTTCACAAAATTGTTATTGTAACAGGTTATTTCTCACACACTGCATATGCATACCACAAATTACACCCCAAAACACATTCTACTACTCCTCCTGAGTATGGCGATATCACATGTCTGAGACTTTTTTACAGCCTAGCCACATACAGAGGCCCAACATGCAGGGAGCACCGTCGGGTATTCTAGGGACATAAATTACACATCTAATGACGTGACGGCCTATCACATTTTTGAAGGCCCTGAAGCACCAGGACAATGAAATTGCCCACAAAATGACCCCATTCTGGAACGCAAACACCCCAACGAATAATCTATGAGGCATAATGAGTTCATTTTTTCCCAGTAGTTTCTGGAAAATGTGGGAAAAATATGAAAACTTATTTTTTTTTACACAAAGTTGTCCATTTATAAGATATTTCCAACGCATAGCATGTACATAGCAAAAATGACACCCCAAAATACATTCTACTACTCCCCCTGAGTATGGCGATACCACATGTGTAAGACTTTTACACAGCCTGGCCACATACAGAGGCCCAACATTGAACTAGCACCTTCAGGCGTTCTATGAGCACAAATTACACATCTCATTTCTCAACCACCTACCCATTACACTTTTGAAGGTCCTGGAGCACCAGGACAATGGAATTGCCCACAAAATTACCCAATTTTGGAAAGCAAACACCCCAACGTATAATCTATGAGGCATAATGAGTCTTTTGTACATGTCATTTTTTTCCAGTAGTTTTTGGAAAATGTGGGGAAAAAATGAAAACGACTAAGACAAAGGAAGATCTAAAAACTGACACACCTACTAGGATAGATCTTAAATCCGTGCCACTATAGACCTGAGGTTAAGTGTCCAGCAATGCTTACCAAGTACAGCAGCCACTTTAAACAAATAAATGAGTCAAAGCAAAATTACATCCATAGGACATAAGCAGCGCTATAACACATCAATAATCACAAATAAGCATATGTTAAACAGCACCCAGTGATAAGTGACAGTCCATAACTATATATATATCAATAAGGGTCTGCTTCTACAACATCACTATCTTGGAAGTTTTCATAGGATTTCATCCACCATACACCACGTGTGCATGCAGGTGCCCGACTTCCCCAAAAGATGGACTCTTACCGCAACTGATTGCCAGGCATTCTCATGCTCTAGCAAAAATGCTATCACTGCACTTAGCAATTTTTTAGTTGTGGCAGCGGTCCTTTCATTCCAGACAGGAGTCCATATGTAGAGTGAAAAACAGAGGCCAGGACATAGTGTAAAACTGCATAAGTCATTTATTCCTCAGTACATACTAAAATCCCCCCCCCCCGTATATTGCACTCTTACCAGACCCAGAAGTAAAAAGCACACGTCTACATATGCAGACGCAGGCCATCCTGAGGCTTGTTCAGACTCCTTGGTAAGCCGCTATCAGCAATCCTCTCTCCTCCGTCCTGCGGGGAGCCAGGGGAACGCGATGTCTGCTTGCTAGTGTTTCCGTACAGCCCAATCACGATGCGTTTCGTCACACCGGACTTCCACTGGTGATTGGCTATATGGATTGTCGGCAACCTCAATATACCCGCCCTCCTCTGGGAAAATACTTTGTAAGGAAACAGCCGTATCCGGAGTCCCCCAAATGCCCAAGGAAGGACAGCGTCAGCATTTACAATTAAACGTTTTTACAAATGCATCGCCCTACGTATATATTAAATAAATGTGATTCCTCTTAATTTGGTATAATGATATATATCATCCACCATATCTGTTGCCATTATTCACCACCTACACATGATATGGCGTGATATCATTACATATATATCTATATTTCTACACATTAAACTCCAAAACATAATTAATCATTTAAAAGTCTGTTCAAACATTATTTTATTATTCAAGTAATATACTCTAATCTCTCCATTCTATTACCAAAACACTTTCCCTTCCTTACTCAATTGGAAACCGTGCACTCTTATAATTCTCCTGGCGACCCCTATAGGTGTAATGTATAACTGTCCCAATTACACCACTATTACCAATGCCTCAGTCTTTCAAGGTATGCCACTCTATTCCTTAAATCTGATTAACTTATCATGATAGTGCATGAACACTGGAATTATGTATCACTAATAAAAGCATATCTAGTTCAATATTCATTCCATTTGGCTGTAAACTGTTCATGAGGTAGATCCAATATGTTTCTCTCTGTGAGAGGTCCCTTACTCGATTGGAACCCCTCCACAGAGGATACACCACATCTATTCCACAAAAACATAATACTGAGGGATCCTTATTATGTTTAAGTTTAAAATGCATTGATACACTATGGTCTTTATAACCATTCTTGATGTTGGTTAGGTGTTCGCCTATGCGTACCCTTAATTGTCTTTTGGTGCGGCCTATATAGCATAGGCCACATGGGCACCACAGTAAGTACACCACATATGTGGAATTACAAGTGATGAAATACTTTATCACAAATTGTCTCCCTTCTGAATTAGTGAAACTAGTACAAGTCCTATTGATCCACTTATTCCATCTGCATGCTTTGCATTTCCTACATGGAAAAAAAACCCTGTCTGTTGCTAGGAAATTTTTGTTGGCCTGGGGCAACTAGGTTTTTTTTGACTATACGGTCTCCAAAGTTGGGTGCCCTCCTATAAACAAATTTTGGTTCGTCCACCACCTCCTTATACTGGCTGTGGAAATCTGACAAAAATTGAATTGCAAGGTTCCACCATGTGGCAATGGTTCTCTGTCTTTCAAGCAGTCTTCACGGGGGGATATTCTCTACCTCCTCAATAATTTTATTTAATGTCGGGGGTTGATATACCTTTTGTTGAAACTTTAATTTTAACACATCGGCTTGTATTCTATAATCACTCACATTGTTACAATTTCTCCTTATTCTTAGAAACTGTCCTTTCGGGATGTTTCTAATCCATGTAGGATGATGTCCGCTGTTGATCGAGAGGTAACTGTTACGGTCTGTTGGCTTAAAACAGACCTTAGTAGATAAGCCTGTACCAGTTCTCTCTATAGTGACATCTAAGTAATGTATTATAGTGTCACTGATAGTGTGCTCTCATTTGATATTCCTGTTACTGTAGTTAAGATAAGCCAAAAACTCCTCTGCTGTTTGTTTAGTGCCTCTCTATATCATTATCAGGTCACCTATGTACCATCGATAAAACAATAGTTGTGGTCTATCCACATCATAAATTACCTTATCCTCCCACTCAGCCATAAGCAGGTTGGCGATGCTGGGGGCAAATTTGGCCCCCATAGCAACGCCAAACTGTTGAGTGTAGAACGTGTCTCTATACCAAAAGGAATTATGTGACATGCAGAAGTCCAAGGATTTCCCCACAAAATAACTTCTTTTGTGCGTGTGTAATGTCATCATGCTTACTCAACGCCCAAGTCAGGGCTAACAATGCGTCGTTATGTTGGAATATTGTATAAAGCGATGAGACATCGGCAGTTATGAGAAAGATGGGATCTTCTTTTCTGAAAGAGCCTTGTGATAATAGTCTCAACAGATCCTTTGTGTCTTTCAAGTATGCCTTGGTGTCCTGTACACTAGGCTGTAAAAATATATAGAGGAATTCACCCAGTCTTGCAGAGACTGAGCCTATTCCGTTCACTTTAGGCCTCTGGAGGAGGTTTTATTGCATGTTTGTGTATCTTTGGCACCGTATATATTATGGGGATCCTGCAGAAACTGGGACAAAGGTATAGTTTCTCCTTTTTATTTAAAGCATATGTCTTGTACCCCCACTCAATTAGGTCATACAGTTATTTCATATATAGATCTGTGGGGTCTCTAAGGAGCTTTTTATAAGTAATTTGATCATTTAATAGTTCCCTTAATTGTTCATGATAGAAAGACTTGTCCAAAACTACCACACACACCCCCCCTTTGTCCGCTGGGTGGATTATAATCTCTTTTCTTCCCTCCAGTTGTTTGATCCTTTCTATTAGATATCTTGGGTTCACATTCTTAATAGAATGTAATTGTTCTATGTCCTTCAATACTAAGGATTCGAATACCTCAATTTGTGAGTTATTTGGATTTCGAGGGTTAAGGGTGGATTTATTATGTAGTCCACTACTCATATGTCCTTTCCCCAAGATATTTCTATTTATAGGGTAGGATGGGTGTAACAGAAAATATTTCTTAAGATTCAAGTTTCTAATGTATTTGTGTGTATCAACGTATAGTTTAACCACTTCAATACCGGACGTTTATGCCCCCTTCCTGCCCAGACCAATTTTCAGCTTTCAGCGCTCTCACACTTTGAATGACAGTTACTCTCTCATGCTACACTGTACCCAAACAAAAATTGTATAATTTTTTTCACACAAATAGAGCTTTCTTTTGGTGGTATTTAAGAACCTCTGGGTTTTTTATTTTTTGCAACATAATTGAAAAAAGTGCAAAAATTAAAAAAAAAAACACACTTTTTTTTTAGTTTCTGTGATAAAATTTTGCAAATAAGTAATTTTTGTTCATAAATTTGGGCCAAAACCTATACTGCTACCTATCTTTGGTAAAAATAACCCAAATAAGTGTATATTATTTGGTCTGTGTGAAAGTTATAGAGTCTACAAACTATGGTGCAAATCATTGAAAATTGATCACACCTGATGCACTGATGGCCTATCTCATTTTTTGAGGCCCTGAAATGTCAGGAAAGTACAAATAACCCCCAAATGACCCCATTTTAAAAAGTAGACATTACAAGGTATTTAGCAAGAGGCATGGCGAGTTTTTTGAAGTTGTACTTTTTTCCCACAATTCTTGGGAAAATTAAGAATTTATTATTTTTTATATTTTTTTTGCACAAACTTGTCATAACAACAAGTTATTTCTCACACACAGCATATGCATACTTCCAATTACACCCCAAAATACATTCTGCTACTGTCCCCGAGCATGGCGATACCACATGTGTGAGACTTTTTCACAGCCTGGCCACATAGAGAGGTCCAACATGCAGGGAGCACCGTCATGCATTCTAGGAGCAGAATTTTCACATCTAATTTCCTAACGACCTATTACACTTTTGAAGGCCTTGGAGCACCAGGACAATGGAATTACCCATAAAATTACCCCATTTTGGAAAGCAAACACCCCAACGTATAATCTATGGGGCATTATGAGTCTTTTGAATGGTTCATTTTTTTT
>BLSH010224585.1:725125-738480 GCA_018402905.1 Glandirana rugosa
TAAAAAAACATTTTTTTTCATCGGTTTTGGCTGATTTATATTCTTCCTCATATTTGTGATAAAAAAAAATCGCAATCGGCGTTTATTGATTGGTTTGCGCAAAAGTGGTCGAGTTTACGGATGATGAGAATTCATTTCTGGGGTTTTTATTTTTTTTTTTATTTTTTACTAGTAATGGCGGCGATCTGCGATTTTTAGCGGTACTGCGATATTGCAGCAGACATGTCGGACATTTTTGACACATTCTTGGGACCAATGACATTTATACAGCGATCAGAAATTTAAATGTCCACTGATTACTGTATAAATGTCATTGGCAGTGAAGGGGTTAACCTGGAGGGAAGAGCTAGGGGTTAACTGTGTTCCCTGGGTGTGTTCTTACTGTGGGGGGGTTGGGCTAACATGGGCATGAGAGATCTAACTGATCCCAGTGACAGGGATCAGTAGATCTCTCATGCCCCTGCTAACAGAGCGGGGAACCGTCGTGTTTACATCGGCGATTCCCCGTTCTTTCCCTGTAGCCACTCATCGCGGCTCGCCGGCGGACATCGGGTCCGCCCGAGCCGCGGCACACTCCTCAGGAGTGCGGCGGGTGCATGCGCCCCCTGGTGGCTGATTGCAGATCGCCGCTTATTTACAGCGATTCGCGCTCAGCATCCAGACTGCCGCCATGAAAACACGGCGCGCGGTCGGGAACCTGTTAATAGACAGCTGTCCCCAGAACACGAAGTGTCACCATTGTAAAATGTTTCCAGATTTTCCCTTATTTTCGGTTCCAGTGACAATAGTTAACAGGACAAAAAAAAAAAAAAAGAGGGTGAATATCCCCAGTAGACACACAGACAGCAATAAAAACCTAGCAGAGGTTCTTACCCTTACATGCTCTATCCAAATTTTTTAAAAAATGTTTTAGGTTTAGATATATTTGAATCTGCTTATAATTTGCCCTCCCTGGTCCCTTCCTTCTGTCCTTATCAACAGTGTATGTGGGTTTCAGTTTGTAAAGTCCACTCATTACAAAATTGAATGTTAAAGTGTTACTAAACCCACAACAGTAAAATCAGTCTTTATATGCAGCATAGCATGCTTGTTATACTCACTGTGGAACTTAAGGGGTTAATCCTCTGCATTGTGTAAAAAGGCCGTTTCATCCTGTAGATTCTTCCCTCCTGCACTGTCTATCTGCGAAAGAGTAGCTAACACAGGCAGGGTAGCCAACCTGCACATGCTCAGTTGTGTCTTGTATGCTGGAGAGAACATGTGCTCGTTCTCAGAGCTAGCCAGGACACATGATATTGACATTCTTCTCCTACCTGAACTCTCAGCACTGGAGAAACGGTGCAGTCTATCGTGTAAATGTGATATACAGATCATCCAAAAAGGTATATAGTGGCAGTATTTTAATGGAATAGAAGATTTATAAGCTGTGGGCACTGTGAGGGGGCAGATTAACTATTTTAATATTACTTGGTTTAGTAACACTTTAAAAACAAACAGAATTTTGAAATATTTTGAACAACATTTATCAAGTCATCAAATGTACTTAGAATTTTAGTATGAACATTGAAAAATCTATTAGTGTATGGACAACTTTATGGTGAGGTTTTGGACTATTCATTTTTCTTAATGACTTTCTTGGAATGGGAAGAGTGGAGTAGCAGGGAAATCCTCTGTGATGACAGATGGGGCTGGATCTTGGTATAGACCACAACAGCCGGTACCCTAGGATGACTTGGCTGTTAGGGTCGCACCTGGCTACCTGCCAGCAGCAGATATGTGCAATGTGTAAAATGTCACAGTAAGATGGGCAGTGGTGTAAACAGTTGTTTCTCATATATCCTGCTTGCAGAGTGTGTACTGAAGTGTCGTTTTCACTGGCTGCCCCTCTGCTTTGAACACGAGCTCTGGTATAAAGAGCTGCAGTGACACTGCTTCCTGATGATTGCAGGACACCAGCCAGCGATGAAGGACATTTGCAGGCAAAATTCTGACGAAAGAAGAATGCGTACTAATTATTTATGCTTCCTCCTGCTTTATGTATATTAGCATGACAAGGATGGCAGTGTAAACACTATAAATTCCAATGTATATGTATAATGCCACGTGCTGGCAGGAGTGTGGCCAGGGTGTGTGTGTGACTTAGGTTTCTCAAATGCACATGTTGAGGGCCTCCAGGGTATTGGCTGAAGTGAGGAAAATCTTAGTAAATTTTATTCTGGGTTCTGGGTAAAGCTCATGGCTCTTTCCACTGGGTGAAAAGGCTGAGTGCTGACAAAATACTAAAAAGGTACAAGTGCTGCCTGCTTGTGTTAGGTAACTCATTAGAGGGGCACCCAGCTTGGATTTAGCTAGTGGCTTGGGCGAGCAGATGTTTCATGCTATGTACAAAGCACTCCCACATTGAAACTATGTTTGTTTTCTGCCTTGTCAAATAAACATGCATGACAAACCTGTTTGAAATGCTCTTGGGTGTCCCTGTCTCATGTATGCTTTGCCATTATCAGTTAACATGTCCCCCTTACAACATATATACTATGGTGGTTATATAGTACTGCAACCCCTCCATATGCCCAACCTTCAACCCTCAAGCACCCCGCACGGCCCTTGACATTTATTGTGTAGCCTTATGGGCCCGATCAATCAGTAGTCTGTGCTTTGGTGCTTACTTAAAGTAGAATTATAGGAACAACTTTTTTTTAAATTTGGGATAGAGCACGGGACGGTTATACCTGTCAGATTTTTTTTTTTTTTTCCCCATCTGTGTCCCATTGCGGAGATTTCCCTTCACTTCCTATTCTTTAGTCAAACAGGAAGTGAAAGGAAATTCCTGCAAATTAGCGGACTTCCTTGGGGACCCCCAGGTCACCAGAACTAGTGTCTCCATTGGAAGATTTCCTCTCCATTACATTTCTGGGGACAATAAAAAATGTGTGATTTTCGTTTACTTTTACTTTCAATGATAATGGTAAACAGAACAAATAGAGAGGGCGAATCTCCCTAATGGGGACACAGAAAGCAATAAAAACTGACAGGTGTTTTAATCCATCTCCACTCTATCCAAAACTAAAATAAAAAAAGTTTTGCCTTTAGTTATACTTTAAGCCAGTGAAGGAAATGTTTTCTTTAGACTTGTCTGGAATCCTTCTATGAGACTATCTAACTTTTTTCTGTATTGTCCCTCCCTGTCCCTTTTGTATATATTTAACTTTTTTTAGTGACTGCAGGGAGCACAAATGTAACATTACTTGTAAATGGACTGTAATAGCAGTGATCTCAATCAGTATCATGTAAAGTGTCCCCAATAGATCTCCTAAAGCATCCCCACATTCTCCGACAACTCCTAAAGCATTATCACAGTCTCTGACCATCTCCTGCATTGTGCCCCCAGTCTCTGACCATCTTCTGTATTGTACCCCTAGTCTATGACCATCTCCCGTATTGTTCCTCATTTCTCAGAGTATCTGCTGCATTGTGCCCCCAGTCTCTGACCATCTCCTGTATTGTGCCCCCAGTCTCTGACCATCTTCTGTGTTGTACCCCTAGTCTATGACCATCTCCCGTATTGTTCTTCATTTCTCAGAGTATCTCCTGCATTGTGCCCCCAGTCTCTGACCATCTCCTGTATTGTGCCCCCAGTCTCTGACCATCTTCTGTATTGTACCCCTAGTCTATGACCATCTCCCGTATTGTTCCTCATTTCTCAGAGTATTTTCTGCATTGTGCCCCCAGTCTCTGACCATCTCCTGTATTGTGCCCCCAGTCTCTGACCATCTCCTGTATTGTACCCCCAGTCCCTGACCATCTCCCATATTGTGTGCTCAGTCTTTGACCATCTCCCGTATTGTTCCTCATTTCTCAGAGTATCTCCTGTATTGTTTTCCCAGTTTATGACCATCTTTTATGTTGTGCTCACAGTCTCTGACCATCTTCCACATTGTGACTCCAGTCTTTGACCATCTCTTGTTTTGTTCCCTCAGTCTTTGACCATCTCCCACATTGTGCCCCCAGTCTTTGACCATCTCCCACATTGTGCCCCAGTCTTTGACCATCTCCCATAATATTCCCCGTCTCTGATCATTTCCTGTATTGTACCCCCAGTTTCTGACCATCTCCTGTATTGTTCCTCCAGTCTCTGATCATCTCCTGTTTTAGGCCCCTAACTTGGCCATGCCCAGTTGCATGTCTGCTTTCTCTAGCAGCTTTCCATAGCATTCCATAAACTAAATACTGCTTGCGACCCTTTGGAGATGGGGCTATATAAAAAAAGTTGACTACAACTGGTGTAAACAAAACTTTAGGACACATTTGGAGAACAGAAATGAAAGAAACTGGCTTTTTTACAACCATATATCCTTTAATTTGTCTTTCATACTACATGCTCCATACTGTAGATGGCAGAGAGTACAGGCTTGATGACCTAGGAGAGCCAAAATAAAAACCGGCCTGCTTTAACAGGCAATCCATTGCATTAATATTAGGTAAAGGATTAGTATATGTCAACATTTCCCAATTCCTATCTATAGTCGAAGCAAATGTGGGAGCATACTAAATCTGACTGCAATTAATCACATAAAAGTCAGATTATGAATTAAATAAATTTAATACACTGTATGACTTTAGCATAGGGACTATTCCTTGCCAGCATAAGCAGTTCCCTTATCAATTTTAGTTTTTAGCTGCCCTTTAACAAGCACGCTTTAGGATTAATAGAATTCCAGAATGCGCCAGCTGGGTCACGCTGCCCTTTTTCTCCCTATTAAATGAAAAATCTCAAAAGCTTTGATCTGTCCCCTGCTTTCATACCCACGATTTAGCTCCGTATATACTCAAGGTACTTTAGCTAAGCTTGCAAATTCTTATTTCAAAGCTCAGAATTCTATCTGCAGTGTATTAGAGCCAATAATGAGCAAGGCTTAATGGAAATTGAAGGGGGAAGAAATAGAATTTTTCACCTGTATTTTCATTAGAAATACATTTCCAGCACAGGAGCTACAAACATAAACCAGGAGCCAAGTGATCTAAAGTCCATGTAGCAGGACAGGGTTACAGCAGGGTCAACCAGGCGTAACTTTTTGGAAGTGTGATTTGCTCTGTGTGGTCAGAGTGATGACAGGAAAGAAAGAAGATCCGACTTTCAGGAACCAATATTCAACCAAGGGACTGTTTGAGAAAATGGACTTTTCAGGCACAGATAGTAAAAAATATAGAATTTTATTAATTTGCTTTAAAAGGTACTCTGACCAAAATAGAAACAAATACAAACATATTAAAATCAACTACTGAGGTAGAAACTAAAGGTGTGACCCCCTAATGGTAACACTGTAGTACACAGAGGCACCATGATGCGATTTGCAATTCCATAAGGTGATCCTCTATTTGGGGGGTTCGCTTGATTCTCTCAGTAGAATTCCTGCTCGCTCTACATGTTTCGTGAACCCCAGTTCGCTTCCTCAGGAGCTTTGCATAGTTCTGCACTATACTGTGGAGGCACCCTCACCAAAAATCACCACCCAGGGCTTGGGGCAATACAGCCTAGCATCGGGCACATCCGCTGGAATGTGGGGACACACCAGATATATCCAGATACAGGGAAAAATTCACGGGGAGGAACTATTAATAAATACAATAGGGGGGTAATCCCATCAGTATATATGGCTTGAGCTGTAGCCCTGTATGATATACAGGGTTGGATGTATGCCGTCCCGATAGTTATGCCTGCTGATCTGATAAAAAGCTTATCCTGGTATGGTGAGGAGTGCTGGGATCTGTTGTCCCCTGTAAGACAATATTCAATCTGGATCACACCTAGTTCCACAAGAAGAACAATACTAGCCATACAGATAAAGGGGGTGCTTGGATATGGCGCTGTCTCAGCAATGGAAAATAAGTGTGTCCTCTATGTCCTGTGATCATATGTGCTATGGGATACTGTTTTTGGTTCTTGGTCGGAGTGTTTATTTATACTTTCGTGCAGGTATATAATCTAAAAGGTTCAAGTGTGCGTGTTCTTTCATATGTAGCAGTAACTCATAAAGAAATTTGTGCCAATGTGTATAATTAATAGAAAGTGCTAGAAGGATTTTTTTCGTGTACGTAAAATAAACTATAACATGAGTTAATCATAAACTATATTTTCATATAGTTTATACCATAGGTACACTGTTTATCGTGGATTAGTATCTTAATTGGAAAATATTTCAGAGTCCAAACAAAATGTGATATATAAACAAAAAATAAATTAGTCCATCAAGTGCGAAGGTTGTGACTTCAAGTGATTACTCCTTATATCTTTGGTGACTTTGAAATGGTGAATACATTCGTGCTCCCCCTATAAATTTCCTCCTTACCAGAGGGCACTGCCCCTGCAGGGGCCGCGTGCCTGTCTTTAATTAATCCTGGAGACTTGTTCCTGGGTAGGGGATACTCCTCTGTTCCTCTTTAGGGGATGCCTCTTATCCTGGGTAGATTCCTTCTCCTGTTCGGTCGTTCTCCCTTCTTCCAGAAGTTGGGTGATCTCAGGGTGAATATCCAGCGGGTTTAAAAGATACACCCCAATGATGATATGGATGACCCCCTACTCATGGAAGACTGGTTCAAGTTCAGAAAAACGTTCCCCACTCAAGGGGTCCACGCTTTGGAAGGAGTGCACAGCTTCCACTGTGCTCACTGGGTGTGGTACTCCTCGATTCCTCTGGTCACAGGGCTCCCTTCTCAAAGAAATATTTTCCAATTAAGATACTAATCCACGATAAACAGTGTACCTATGGTATAAACTATATGAAAATATAGTTTATGATTAACTCATGTTATAGTTTATTTTACGTACACGAAAAAAATCCTTCTAGCACTTTCTATTAATTATACACATTGGCACAAATTTCTTTATGAGTTACTGCTACATATGAAAGAACACGCACACTTGAACCTTTTAGATTATATACCTGCACGAAAGTATAAATAAACACTCCGACCAAGAACCAAAAACAGTATCCCATAGCACATATGATCACAGGACATAGAGGACACACTTATTTTCCATTGCTGAGACAGCGCCATATCCAAGCACCCCCTTTATCAGTTACACATCCCACCTACGGGAGGGAATTCCTGGAAGGCAGCAGTCTAACAGCACAACCCATAAGCGCGGTACACACCCCTAAATCATTTAATACTAGCCATACACTCATAGATTTTTTTTTTTTCAAATATCAGGAGTCAGGTAGGGTCTTTCTGATAGTGTGTTGGTGGCCAAGGGTTGTTCAAACATTTGTTCACACTAGACCAGCTTCAATGCATTTTATAAAGACTGGCCAACAAATATTTACTATGTTGAGTTTTGTTACCCAAAAGCACCAACCTAAACCCTAAGTTCACCTTTTCCAGAAAACAGCATATGCAGTCAAGGGACACAGTAGGTATTATAAAAAAAACTGTGCAGCTTTGTAAAAATTTTCATTAACGTGGTTGTAAATGTATTTTTTTTAAAGATCAAACATCTCTATACTAACCTGCTCTGTGCGATGGAATTGTACAGATCATCCACAAACCTCCTCTTCTCGGGTCCCCCGTCACCACTCGTCCTCCTCTATGTCCAGTGCCCTCACTGGAAGCCACTCCCCTTGGGGTCACTTGTGCATGCTTGCTCCTGAGCCACCTGTTGTCAGCTGGACACGGCCCAGCTCCCCGGTCACTGGCTTTGATTGACAGCAGCGGGAGCCAATGGCTCCCAGTGCCCCAGCTGCCCAGTAGAGCTAGTGAGATCCATAAGTTAGCGGAAAGAAGAGCTGCAGACGTGCACAACTGAATTGATTGAAGGGCTCAGGTAAATACAATTCCCATATACAGCCTTATTTCTAGGATGTGAAAACGGTTAGGCGGTCTCTCACAGCTTTACAGGTGCAAACAATAGTTTTGTCGTCCTAGCAAAAAGGCAGGACGTGGGGATTGCTAATTGGAAAAGCCAGGCTTCCAGGGAAGGGGTGGGGGTCCAAATGACCTACAGGCCAGGCTCCAGGCTCCTTCAGAAAAAAATAAAAGTCAGTAGTCAGTAGCTGCAAATACTGTAGCTGCTGACTTTTAATATTAGGACACACTTACCTCTCTACGAATCTAGAGGTGTCTTCACCTGAGCCAATTTTTCAGTCGGCTCTCATGTGCTCCCACCGCCATCTCAGCTAAGGTAAACTGGCAGTGAAGTCTTACGGCTTCACAGCCAGTCCCCTACTGCTCGAAGCACGCTGCACTTTGTGAATGGGCCGGCAGCGGGGGAAAGAAGAGGGGGCCGAACTCCCTGCTGAGTTCGCCGTGGGTCACCATATATGTCTTCTCTGCCATTCATTACTCAAACCCACCGCACCCTGAGAACACTGAGAGCTGTGAGAACTGCTAGTGGAGATGCACCCTGGGGGACTACAACTGCCAGCTACCAACACAGGCGCTTATGACTTCTGTGATAGAAGTCCAGGCTATCTGGTGAGTGCAAAGGGACACAGGAAGGGAGCACGGAATGCATAATTGAGCAGGTGGCACTTTTTGCACACACAGTATCTGACAAAAGTGAGTACACCCCTCACATTTCTGTAAATATTTTATTATACCTTTTCATGTGACAACACTGAAGAAATGACACTTTGCTACAATGTAAAGTAGTGAGTGTACAGCTTGTATAACAGTGTAAATTTGCTGTCTAAACCACTGGCAACAAAAGTGAGTACACCCCTAAGTGAAATTGTCCAAATTGGGCCCAAAGTGTCAATATTTTGTGTGGCCACCATTATTTTCCAGCACTGCCTTAACCCTCTTGGGTATGGAGTTCACCAGAGCTTCACAGATTGCCACTGGAGTCCTCTTCCACTCCTCCATGATGACATCATGGAGCTGGTGGATGTTAAAGACCTTGCGCTCCTCCACCTTCCGTTTGAGGATGCCCCACAGATGCTCAATCCATCACCTTTACCCTCAGCTTCTTTAGCAAGGCAGTGGTCGTCCTGGAGGTGTGCTTGGAGTCGTTATCATGGTGGAATACTGCCCCGCAGCCCAGTTTCTGGAGGGAGGGGATCATGCTCTGCTTCAGTATGTCACAGTACATGTTGGCATTCATGGTTCCCTCAATGAACTGTAGCTCCCCAGTGCCGGCAGCACTCATGCAACCCCAGACCATGACACTCCCACCACCATGCTTGACTGTAGGCAAGACACATTTGTCTTGTAACTCTTTCCTGGTTGCCAGAACACACGCTTGACACCATCTGAACCAAATAAGTTTATCTTGGTCTCATCAGACCACAGGACATGGTCCCAGTAATCCATGCCCTTAGTCTGCTTGTCTTCAGCAAACTGTTTGCAGGCTTTCTTGTGCATTATCTTTAGAAGAGGCTTCCTTCTGGGATGACAGCCATGCAGACCAATTTGATGCAGTGTGAGCACTGACAGGCTGACCCCCCACCCCTTTAACTTCTGCAGCAATGCTGGCAGCACTCATACGTCTATTTCCCAAAGACAACCTCTGGATATGATGCTGAGCACGTGCACTCAACTTCTTTGGTCGACCATGGCGAGGCCTGTTCTGAGTGAAACCTGTTCTATTAAACTGCTGTATGGTCTTGGCCACTGTGCTGCAGCTCAGTTTCAGGGTCTTGACAATCTTCTTATAGCCTAGGCCATCTTTATGTAGAGCAACAATTCTTTTTTTTTCAGACCCTCAGAGTTCTTTGCCATAAGGCGCCATGTTGAACTTCCAGTGACCAGTATGAGAGAGTGAAAGCGATAACACCAAATTTAACACACATGCTCCCCATTCACACCAGAGACCTTGTAACATTAACGAGTCACATGACACCGGAAAGGGAAAATGGCTAATTGGGCCCAATTTGGACATATTCACTTAGGGATGTACTCACTTTTGTTGCCAGCGGTTTAGACATTAATGGCTATGTGTTGAGTTATTTTGAAACGTCCACCCTCGTTTGATCTTCATCATCCTGGTAGAAGGCAGCAGATTTTTATCAAGAATGTCTTGGTACATTTTTCTATTCATCCATCCTTCAATGATATGAAGTTTGCCAGTACTGCATGCTGAAAAACAGCCCCACACTATGATGTTCCCGCCTCCAAACCTCACTGTTGGTATAGGGGGTGTTTTTGGGGTGATGGGCAGTGCCATTTGACCTGCAAACATGGGGTGTATTATGGCATCCAAAGAGTTAAATTTTGGTCTCATCTGACCAGACTATATTCTCCCAGTATTTCATAGGCTGGTCTTAGACCCCTTTCCCACTGAGGCAGTTTTCTTGTGTTTTAGCGCTATAAATAGCGCCTGTAGAGCACCTGAAAACTGTCTCCCATGACGCCCGAGTGTGAAAGCCTGAGTACTTTCACACTCAGGCGGTGCGCTTGGGAGACAGAAAAAAAAAAGTCCTGCAAACGGCATCCTTGGGGCGGGTTGGGAGCGATGCATACAGTGCTCCCAAAACGCCCTTGTCCTTTGCAATGAATGGGCAGCACTTCTGAAACGCTGCAACACGGGCATTTTTAACCCCTTCTTAACCCTTTCTTGGGGGTTAAAAGTGGCTCGCTAGCGGTCGAAAAGCGCCGCTTAAACAGCGGTAAAGCGCTGCTAAAACGAGCGGCACTTTACCGCTAACGTGGCCGCGGCCCCAGTGTGCAAGGGGTCAAAATGTTGTGCAGCAAACTTTAAACAGGCTTCAACATGCATTTTCTTCAGCAATGGAGGTTTGCGTGGTGAGCGTACATACATGTAATGGCGGTTGAGTGCATTACTTATTGTTTTCTTTAAAACAATTGTACGTGCTAATTCCAGGTCTTTCTGAAGCTCTTTACAAGTGGTCTTTGGCTCTTGGACAACTCTTCTGGTAATTCTTTTCACTTCTCTGTCAGAAATTTTGCGAGAAGCACCTGGACGTGGCCGGTTTATGATGAAATGATGTTCTTTCAAACTTTTTATGGCCCCAACAGTGCTCACTGGAACAACTGAAGTTTAGAAATCCTTTGGTAAACCAATGTCATCAGTATGTTTTGCAACAATAAGGTTGCAAAGGTCTTGAGAGAGCTTTGCTTTTACACATTATGAGATGTTTCTTGTGTGACACGTTGGTATTAAGACACCTTTTTAACAGTTGAGACTGAAACAGTTGATAATAATTTGTACTGACAAGGGGCAGGATAGCTTTCTAATTACTGATAGATTTCATCTGGTGTCTTGGCTTTCAATGCATTTTTGCACCCCCCTTTCTTCATGTGTTCAATACTTTTTCCCTATGTCATTCCATTTTATTATACATAACATCATTTCTGAATGTATTTGTTTTGGTTTCTTTGTATGTTTGGATTGCATGGGTTGTTACTGACACATGGTGAACATTTCATGTCAATAGCACATTTAGAAATATATTTATTTAGAAAAATGGTGACGTGTTCAATACTTATTTTACCCGCTGTATGGGAAAATTCTAGTCTCCTTAACAAAAAAAAATAGTGTTACGTTTGCTCTTAGGAAACAGGAGCTGTGATCATTGCTATCTGCACTGAGAGAGCTATGAAGAAAGCAGCCAACAAATGAACTGCATTAAAAGGCACGTGTATTATCTTTTCAATGGGTCGTTGGACATGCTAAAAAAATAACTCAGTGCCCGTATGGGAAAGCCAATATAAACTGGTAACCTGCACATTTGTACATATAGAAACTATAAGTAAAAATAAGTCACGTATAGTAGTAGAGTATAATGTGTACTGGCAAGGTGTAATCATCCACACATTCTTGTGGTACCACCTACATTTCTCCCATAACTGAGCAGACAGAGCTCAACTGTTATACAAGTGAGCTTAATCAGTCTGGCCGCACATAAAAGAGTGATTGCTCACAATTAGGCATGAATTTGTACGGTGTTTACATTCTGATAAGCCACAGCCAAGAAGGTGTTTTAAGGGCACAGACTATCGCTCTATCTGAATAAACATCCTTTATTCAGATTCTGCCATCTACAATCAGAAAAAAATAAAATATGCCATACCCCATTTTGCCAAAGGCACAGAAAATTTCAGGACAGCAGACAGTTGTGCCAATAACACCTGCATGAAGTGGGTAGACTGACTGGTAAAATCACTGAACTCCTAGAAATTATTTAGTTTAAAGAGAGCCTGTGCCCATCGGGTATCCGTAATAACATGCATCTCTAATTTTAAATGCTTTTACAACGTACACTTACTTTTTAGGGATCAAAGGGGAGCTCCACCCAAAAGGGGAAGCTCTACTTGTTCGCACCCTTCCCCCATCCACTGCCACATTTGCCACTTTTTGGGGGGGGGGGGGGAGCAGGTGATCTACAACATAGCCAGTCCCTCCTCCTTCCCCCTGCTGCCTTCTGGGATTTGTGTGTGTCCCAGACGGCGGCGGGACCATTTAAAAAGTGCAGCGCGCCTTGCGCATGTGCAGTAGGAAAATGGCTGTGAAAACCTGCTGATCACAGGTGCAATGCTTTCCAGACTCCTACAAAAAAATAATAAATGCAAATTTTTTTACCTGCAAAAAAATGTGTATTTACAATTTTTTGAACGTATCCTTTAAGCTCTACACCAAGACCCTTCTTTGCCCCTTCAGCACAAGTTTTGTTTCTAGGAGGCATCCACAGATAGAGGGTAGAAAATAGTGGAGTTCACACCAGGAATGTCTTTTAACAGTTTACTGAATCAATAGAAGAAAAGATATTTACGTAATTTAGCCATTCCTTGAGGGTGGCAGCACCCAGCTTAAATTACTAACAACCCAGCATAGCTCAGAGAGCTATGGCATGGGATAAGGGATGACAAGTCCGCTACTCACAGTAGGGAGTTGAAGCCCAGCATCCTATGACAGGGGCATGCGAGTAGTCCTAAAACTACATAAAATCCTTACACTGTTCCAGGCTTCCCTCTATGGGGAAGCTAAATGAATAAGGCCCAACTGCCTACATGTTGATCTGTTCCGGCTCAACCAGTAATCACTATCCTCATGGTAGCTAACCACAGAATCTCTCCAATGTGCTAGTATACACTTACCCAGAGTGCCCCTCTCTTAGCAGGGCTGGCACTTAACCCTACCAATTCCCGAGCCTTCCCGACTGAGAGATGGCTATGGAGACATTGAGTGGCATAAGAGAAAAATACAACGGGTCACCTTTGTGCCAAACTCTACATATCTATACACAAAAAAAGACATGTTGATTATTCGACCAGAATGGGCATTGAAATATATACCATTGGTGTAGACTGCAGCTGCACAGGGGCCTTATTCAACTGAGGAGAACTCATGAAGTTCATGATGACCTAACCTTGCTCCTGGCTTGTAGCTGTCTCTTATA
>BLSH010224585.1:757516-784446 GCA_018402905.1 Glandirana rugosa
TACAGACGTTAGAGTCTGGTATAGAACATAGTACAGACGTTAGAGTCTGGTAGAGAACATAATACAGATGTGACCTCGCACTCTCCTTCTACGCGCTGATGTTCGCGTGTGACCATCTCCGCGACGACTCCCGTAAGGGTTTACTATGGCCCCCGAGTCGCCTTCGTGTTCCACTTCCATCTCCTCCTCCTCCTCCATCTCCGGTGGTTGCGTCGACACGGTGGCGGTCGTGGAGTCTTCCGTCCCAATCGTACCGACTTTACACCGTTTCGAAACAGTCGTCGGGCGGTGTTGTTTGTCGTGGTGGTCGACTATCTGTTGCAGAATCGTCCTCCGTACCTTCACCTTGTGCTTCCGCTGAGCCCCCGGTATCATTTGGGAATGCCCTCAGCAGCGCCTCTACCAGTGTGCGCTTGTAGTCGCGCATCTTCCTCTCACGCTCCAGTGTAGACATAATACAAGAGATGGTCTGAGATTGCAGACATGATACAAGATATGGTCTGAGATTGCAGACATGATACAAAAGATGGTCTGAGATTGCAGACATGATACAAAAGATGGTCTGAGATTGTAGACATGATACAAGAGATGGTCTGAGATTGCAGACATGATACAAGAGATGGTCTGAGATTGCAGACATGATACAAAAGGTGGTCTGAGATTGTAGACATAATACAAGAGATGGTCTGAGATTGCAGACATGAAACAAAAGATGGGCTGAGATTGTAGACATAACACAAGAGATGGTCTGAGATTGTAGACATAACACAAGAGATGGTCTGAGATTGTAGACATAATACAAGAGATGGTCTGAGATTGTAGACATAATACAAGAGATGGTCTGAGATTGTAGACGTGATACAAAAGATGGTCTGAGATTGTAGACATAATACAAGAGATGGTCTGAGATTGTAGACATAATACAAGAAATGGTCTGAGATTGTAGACATAACACAAGAGATGGTCTGAGATTGTAGACATAATACAAGAGATGGTCTGAGATTGCAGACGTGATACAAAAGATGGTCTGAGATTGTAGACATAATACAAGAGATGGTCTGAGATTGTAGACATAATACAAGAGATGGTCTGAGATTGTAGACATAATAAAAGAGATGGTCTGAGATTGCAGACGTGATACAAAAGATGGTCTGAGATTGTAGACATAATACAAGAGATGGTCTGAGATTGTAGACATAATACAAGAGATGGTCTGAGATTGCAGACATGATACAAGAGATGGTCTGAGATTGTAGACCTAATACAAGAGATGGTCAGAGTTTGCGGGAGCGATACAAGAGATGGTTAGAGACTGTGGACGTGATACAAGAGATGGTTAGAGACTGTGGATATTATACAAGAGATGGTGAGAGATTGTAGACATAATACAAGAGATGGTGAGAGATTGTAGATATAATACAAGAGATGGTCAGAGTTTGTGGACACGATACAAGAGATGGTTAGAGACTGTGGATATGATACAAGAGATGGTCTGAGATTGCAGACAAAATACAAGAGATGGTCTGAGATTGTAGACATAATACAAGAGATGGTCTGAGATTGTAGACATGATACAAGAGATGGTCTGAGATTGCAGACATGATACAAAAGATGGTCTGAGATTGAAGACATAATACAAGAGATGGTCTGAGATTGCAGACATAATACAAGAGATGGTCAGATATTGCAGACATAATACAAGAGATGGTCAGAGATTGCAGACATAATACAAGAGATGGTCTGAAATTGCAAACATAATACAAGAGATGGTCAGAGATTGTAGAAATAATACAAGAGATGGTCAGAGATTGCAGACATAATACAAGAGATGGTCTGAAATTGCAGACATAATACAAGAGATGGCCTGAGATTGCAGACATAATACAACAGATGCTCTGAGATTGTAGACATAATACAATAGATGGTCTGAGATTGCAGACATAATACAAGAGATGGTCTGATATTGCAGACATAATACAAGAGATGGTCTGATATTGCAGACATAATCCAAGAGATGTTCTGAGATTGAAGACATGATACAAGAGATGGTCTGAGATTGCAGACATAATACAAGAGATGGTCTGATATTGCAGACATGATACAAGAGATGGTCAGAGATTGCAGACATAATACAAGAGATGGTCTGAAATTGCAGACATGATACAAAAGATGGTCTAAGATTGCAGACATAATACAGTACAAGAGATGGTCTGAGATTGCAGACATAATACAGTACAAGAGATAGCCTGAGATTGCAGACATGATACAAAAGATGGCCTGAGATTGTAGACATAATACAAGAGATGGTCTGAGATTGTAGACATAATACAAGAGATGGTCTGAGATTGTAGACATAATACAAGAGATGGTCTGAGATTGTAGATATAATACAAGAGATGGTCAGAGTTTGTGGACACGATACAAGAGATGGTCTGAGATTGTAGATATAATACAAGAGATGGTCAGAGTTTGTGGACACGATACAAGAGATGGTTAGAGACTGTGGATATGATACAAAAGATGGTCTGAGATTGTAGACATAATACAAGAGATGGTCTGAGATTGTAGACATGATACAAGAGATGGTCTGAGATTGCAGACATGATAAAAAAGATGGTCTGAGATTGTAGACATAATACAAGAGATGGTCTGAGATTGCAGACATGATACAAGATATTGTCTGAGATTGCAGACATGATACAAAAGATGGTCTGAGATTGCAGACATGATACAAAAGATGGTCTGAGATTGTAGACATGATACAAGAGATGGTCTGAGATTGCAGACATAATACAAGAGATGGTCAGAGATTGCAGACATAATCCAAGAGATGTTCTGAGATTGAAGACATGATACAAGAGATGGTCTGAGATTGCAGACATAATACAAGAGATGGTCTGATATTGCAGACATGATACAAGAGATGGTCAGAGATTGCAGACATAATACAAGAGATGGTCTGAAATTGCAGACATGATACAAAAGATGGTCTAAGATTGCAGACATTATACAGTACAAGAGATGGTCTGAGATTGCAGACATAATACAGTACAAGAGATAGTCTGAGATTGCAGACATGATACAAAAGATGGCCTGAGATTGCAGACATAATACAAGAGATGGTCTGAGATTGCAGACATAATACAAGAGATGGTCTGAGATTGTAGACATAATACAAGAGATGGTCTGAGATTGTAGACATAATACAAGAGATGGTGAGAGTTTGCGGGCGCGATACAAGAGATGGTTAGAGACTGTGGACGTGATACAAGAGATGGTTAGAGACTGTGGACGTGATACAAGAGATGGTTAGAGACTGTGGATATTATACAAGAGATGGTGAGAGATTGTAGACATAATACAAGAGATGGTGAGAGATTGTAGATATAATACAAGAGATGGTGAGAGATTGTAGACATAATACAAGAGATGGTGAGAGATTGTAGATATAATACAAGAGATGGTGAGAGATTGCAGACATAATACAAGAGATGGTGAGAGATTGTAGATATAATACAAGAGATGGTGAGAGATTGTAGATATAATACAAGAGATGGTGAGAGATTGTAGACATAATACAAGAGATGGTTAGAGACTGTGGACGTGATACAAGAGATGGTTAGAGACTGTGGATATTATACAAGAGATGGTGAGAGATTGTAGACATAATACAAGAGATGGTGAGAGATTGCGGACACGATACAAGAGATGGTTAGAGCGGGGGGGGTCGGCAACCCGTTGATCGCGATCCACCTGTCGACAGTGGGCAGGTGATGGGTAGATCGCCATCAAGTCCTTGCCCTGCCGATCCGCAAGTGCAGCATTAACGATTTGTAATATATTTTGCGTATAGTGATTCGGATGACTTTGGGAAATGCAAGTGTTTCTGTGGAGGGTGTTGACATAAGTGCTGCTGATTCGCATTGTGGGTCTTGTGTGTCTTTTGGACAGTGCAATGCGTATTTGTGTTCTTTAGAGATCAATGGGAACTTTTAGAAGGCAATGCGTTTTTGCTTAGATTTCCCCTCTGCTATAGAAATGAATGCAGCCTCCCTCTCACATTAAGCTTTGACACTGTGTCGCCCATAGAGCAGAGTGTGCTTGTCTGTGGGCAACAAGTCTGAGGTATGAGAGGAATGTGACGGGACAGACCACGCCCCATCAGAGGTTTACACACCTGATATTTCACCAAAGCCCCCCAACAGGGCTGCTAAAAAAAACTGTAAAGAGCAATAAAAAATACAACTGTAAAAAAATTGAATAAAATAGTAAAAAAATAAAATAACAAAAACATACTGACATTGCCCACTGATCTACTGACCCTGTTCTCTGCCCTACTGACGTCATCCACTACCCTACTGACACGCCCTCTGCCCTACTGACACTAACTACTGCCCTACCACCAACTTTGGCCCTTCTGACACTGTATACTGCCCTACTGACTAACACTGTCCCTTTTTAAGGTAGTGAGTTTATATTTTTACAGTGATATTTGTTTTATTACATTCTTCTAAGTTTCCATTACTATTTAGTGCCTTTCTATTTATTTATATATATTTTTAAAAGGATACCGAACACCAATGATCTTCAATCTCTTTCATGTTGTTCAGGTAGATCTCCGCCTCTCAAAGGCTGAAGGTTGTCTACCCCTGGATTGTATGCATAATACAAGAGATAGTCAGAGATTGTGGACATGATACAAGAGCTGGTGAGAAATTGTAGACATTATACAAGAGTTGGTCAGAGACCATAGACTTGTGAGCATGCAATAGGAGGCCAGTTATAGGTAGGTGGGGGCAGTGGCCACTTCTTTGTACTGTTGAACTACTGGTGAGGGGACGCACTGGACACCTTTGCCACTGTGCTATATGTTGAGTGTCCAGTGTGTCCCTGTGCCAATAAGCAATGGGCTCCCTCAAGGCTCACCTGCACTCTTTCTATTCATTATTATGCATGTGCTTCTACTATGGAGGCTCTCACAAATGTATAGCGGTAGGACAGCAGATTATACTGTGGTGCTGAAAAGTGGCTCTGCAGCTTACGCATGTATTTGGAAATATATGCAAACGAAACCCCTGTTTTTAACACAAACTGTTAGACAGGTTAACTTTGTTGGCTGCAGGCTGGTTGGTAAGTTGAGCTGGTTTTGTTTGACATGCATCGCCCTGCCCTGTGCTCCTTGCTGCGAAGGCCAGTTATAGATGGGGCAGTGGCCATTTGTCTGTATTAAGGACATGATACAAGAGATAGTCAGAGACTGCAGACTTGATACAAGGGATTAGTGGCGCACCTAATGGAAATTTTGGTGCCGAAAGCCGAAAATGCACTAAGCCGAAAAGCGAAACCGAAATTTACAGTTTTTAAAAAATATTTATATTTTTATATACAATTGTCATATGCAGCCTACCTGTGCCTGGGCACTGACAGATGGCACTGATTGGCAGCAATGATTGGTGACACTGATAGGTGACACTGACAGGTGGCACTGGATGGTATTGGCAGGTGGCACTGGTTGGAACTGGCAGGCGGCACTGGATGGTACTGGCAGGTAGCACTGGCATGTGGCAACGATTGGCACTGACAGACAGCACTGGATGGTACTGGCAGATGGCACTGGAAGGTGGCCCTGGCTGGCACTGACAGGCGGCACTAGATGGTACTGGCAGGTGGCACTGGATGGCATTGGCAGAAGAGATGAGAAGATTCACAGTGCGCAGATCGCGCGGCTTGTAAGAGCTGCTCTGTGCCTGTAACTGTCATGTAATTATAATGAATGTAGAGAGAGACACAAGCTGTCAGATCTTCACGCTGAGGTCGGAGGTGGGTGAGACCGAACAGCTATCAAACACCCGCCCAGTCCCTATCCAATTGGCTGGTGTTTGATAGCTGTTTGGTCCTGGCCACCTCCAACATCAACTTGGAGATCTGACAGCTCTCTCCGTCTGCATTCAGTGTAATTACATGATTGTTTCATGCACAGAGCGGCTCTTACAAGCAGCGAGCTCTGTGCAATGTGATTCTTCTCATCTCCTGCATCCATTGCGGGGTATGTGGCCGTATGTGGTATCGGGCCGTTTTTTTGTGTCGCCCGATACCGAAAACATCGTATTTGGCCAAAAATGTTGATAATTTTCGGCGGCCAAAATTTCGGTGCATCCCTACAAGAAATGGTCAGAGACTGCAGGCATGATACAAGAGATGGTCAGAGACTGCAGACATGATACAAGAGATGGTCAGAGACTGCAGACATGATACAAGAGATGGTCAGAGATTGCAGACATGATACAAGAGATGGTCAGAGACTGCAGACATGATACAAGAGATGATCATAGACTGCACACATGATACAAGAGATGATCATAGACTGCAGACATGATACAAGAGATGGTCAGAGACTGCAGACATGATACAAGTGATGGTCAGAGACTGCAGACTTGTGAACATGCTATAGGAGTTCCTGGAGTTTGGGGAGAGAGTCAGGGACTGGAGAGACTGCTAGAAATCACTGCTAACAGGGCAATAGGGAAGCACAAATTAGTGTCTCCAGGAGCCCCAAGGGCCACACCAAAAGTGACAAAGGGCTGCATGTGGCCCCTGGGCCTTAGGTTGGGCACCAAAACTGTATACAGTCTGCAGGCTGTAGTTCTTGTACAGACAAAAAAAAAAACTCCATAATTACTGTGCTATGAGTAACAGTCTGACTTGCAAAAACTTAAAGGATTAAAACAAAATGAATATACACAGTCAGCTAATTATCCGAGCCTGACTTTAAAGAGGTATTCTGCCCCCCTCCCCTGCAAAAATTAAAAGTCAGCAGATACAAATACAGTAGCTGCTGACTTTTAATATCAGAACACTTACCTGTCCAGGGTTCCCGTAATGTCGGCACCCCTGCTGATTGTCAGATCAGCTCTCGGGTGCTGCTTCTGCTGCCATTCTTGGTTAGGGAAACCGACAGCGAAGCCTTTCGGCTTCACAGCCGGTTCCCTACTGCGCATGTGCGAAGCTCATTGCGCTAACTGGCACGGCGGGGAAGGAAGGAGGCCAAACTTCCAAGGGATGGCGCTGCAGTGCCGTCTCCCAGAAGTGGGGAAGGGTACCTGTCAAAAACAGCTGCCCTTTCCCCTCTCTCCTCTGAAAGGTACCAATTGTAGCACCGGAGGGGGGAGGAGACCGGCCACTGCATATTTACTCCAGCAATGTGGCGCTGTCTCGCAAATCGGCGTATATAAGCAGCCCTCCGAGTCCCATGAGGCATTGCAAGGCTGACATTTACTAGCATCACTCCCACAGGTAAAGGCATGATGATTTCACAACAGTTCATAACATATCTGAAGGGTCACACATAGCTATCCTCTCCTGGTATGATGGTGCTTTGGATGTGGTCCTTGTTGGGGCTGACGGGTCGCACCCCCTACCTCAGCTCCCAGGCGAGATACCCCTTTGAGATGTACTCGGTCTCCAGTGTGCAGCCTTACTGTACAGCCATGATTGCGGGTATGTTTGTCATATACATTTTCCAATTATATTTACTAATCCCCACACCTGTGAAAAGGTGATATTATCCCTACATATTTTATATTTTTAATTATTATTTACAGTTACCAGTCACGTGCATGCTCCTGATGAGTGGGTGTTAACTTCCACGAAACGCGTAGAACTACTATGTGCCGTGCTAAAATTCATCATGCAATGTATAATTTTTCCTCTTTCTTCATGAATCGTGTCATATGTATTATTTGAAACTGAGAGGCCTGATGCCCAAATGTGTATATATGTATGCATATGCATTTTTAACAATGTACTAATCTGATGAAATCTGTTATATATAATTTTTTACTTTCTTAAACAAATAAAAAATATATTGCGTTGACAACCTGTGTGATTCATTTAAAGTCCCATCCTTCCTGTTATGTATTTTGTTTTCAATGTGTCCGGTTCACATATATATATATTCACACTCCACATTGCACAGAAAACGCGTGCATTTTCTGGCAAGTTCGGTGCGAATTACAGCCCTATTTGTTCAATGGGAACGCATCTAATTCACAGATGTGTTCCGCATTGAACAGGGATTCTTTCCCTCTCCTCGCTGCACCCCCCCCCCCCCTCCCAGCCAGCTGATGCACTGTGAGAACGGAGACAAGTCACTGAACAGCGGCTTGTTTCCTTCTCACACAGATCGGAGCTGGAATTCGCACTGCACTAGTGTGAATCCAGCCTTAAGGTTGCTTCACTACAAACACAGATTTAGCCGTTGTGATATAGAACTTCTTTATAAATAAAACCATGTTTCATAAACAAACAAAACGCCGGTTAACGTCGCTACATCGCTAATGAGCGTTAGTGAGCGTTTTGCAGGCTCAGCGTCAAAAACGCCATAACGCTGCAGCTTCAGAACGCGAAGGTCCTGCCTTAGATTTACAGCTTAAAGAGGACGTAAACCCAGATTGGCGACTCCGGCGCTGTGACTGGCCGGAGTTGCGTGACGTCACGCGCGCCGCCATTCACGGCACGGTCGCAGTGGAGGAACGGCACGGATGCCGTTTCTTCACTGCGCATGTGCCGACTTCACGTCGGCACAGCAAATACACTGCATATCTCCTGAACCGTGCAGGTTTAGGAGATATGCAGGGCACCTACAGGTAAGCCTTATCATAGGCTTACCTGTAGGTTAAAGTGGTTGTCACAGGTTGACAACCGCTTTAACCACTTGCCGACCGCCCGCCACAGCGTGACGGCGACAAGGTGGTTCGTTATCGCGAACCGCCGTCACAGGACGGCGGCCGCGATAACTAGCATTGTGAGCGTGCACGCTCACTGTGTTCGGGGGGAGCCAGGGAGTGGGTAGGGCGGACTCGATCGCCGCCGGCTACCCACGATGGCTCCCCCGCACTGAAAGAACGGAGGTCCGTGTATGTAAACACGGACCTCCGTTCTGTTTTAGGGGGAAGGGCGATGATCACAGCCTTCCTGTAAATGGAAGCTGTGATCATCCCCTTCCCCCAGCCAGGGCAGTCCCCACACAGTTAGAACACGCCCAGGGAACTCTGTTAACCCTTAGAGCGCCCCCTGCAGGTTAACCCCTTCACTGCCAATGGCATTTACACAGTAATCAGTGCATTTTTATAGCCCTGATCGCTGTATAAATGCCAATGCCAATGGTCCCAAAAAAGTGTCAAAATGGTCCGACATGTCCGCCGCAATACTGCAGTACTGCTAAAAATCGCATATCGCCGCCATTACTAGTAAAAAATAAAAAAATAAATAAAAACCCCAGAAATTAATTCTCATCATCCGTAAACGCGGCAACTTTTGCGCAAACCAATCAATAAACGCCGATTGCGATTTTTTTTTACCAAAAATATGAGGAAGAATATAAATCGAACAAAACTGATAGAAAAATTTTTTTTTATATATTTTTTTTGGATTTGTATTTTAGCAAAAAGTAAGAAATTTGGTTTTTTTTTTGCAAAATTGTCGCTCTTCTTTTGTTTATAGCGGCGATCAGAAATGACGCAGAGGGGATCAAATACCACCAAAAGAAAGCTCTATTTGTGGGAAAAAAGGACGCAAATTTCGTTTGGGTACAACGCCGCACGACCGTGCAATTGTCAGTTAAAGTGATGCAGCGCCGAATCGCAAAAAGGGCTCTGGTCCTAAAGTGGGAAATCCTTCCGGGGCTGAAGTGGTTGAGAACGCCGATGCCATCTACAGCTCAAAAACGTCAACGTGTGTATGAGGCCATAGAATAACATGGTGTGGCATTCTTAAAGCGGCGTTCCACCCAAAAATGAAACTTCCGCTTTAAGCACTCCTCGCCCCCTTACATGCCACATTTGACATGTAATTTTTTTTGGGGGGGGGGGGAGTGTGTCCCCAGGTTTCAGAGGACTTCCTGTCCCTCTTCCACCTTCCACCTCTGGGCCGCCTAGGCGACTCCTTCTCTCCTCCTAGGCGGCCCTTCCCTCCTGGCAATCTTCTGGTACATGTCACAGGTCCCAGAAGATTGCCTGGCCACTAGGAATGCGCAGCACGAGTCGCGCATGCGCAGTGCGTGCCCGGCCGTGAAGCCGGGCCGGGTGCCCACACTCGGGAGGAGGATAAGACGAGTGAGGCTTCGGGCGCAGCCATCGCTAGACCAGGAGACAGGTAAGTTACTGTTTATGAAAAGTCAGCAGCTACACTTTTTGTAGCGGCTGACTTTTAATAAACCCAAAACCGAGTGGAACTCCACTTTAAGCTGTAAAACCAGCTCAAAAATGCAGCGTTTATAACGCCCGTGTGTATGAGGTCTAAAATATAAAAAGCCCTAAAATACTGTAAACTCTCTTGGCTGTAATGCAATTGGACATATTACCTGAATATATTACCAACATTAAGCGTCCTTTCATACATGCCTGTCTGTTTTGTCAGACTACGCTTGCTCGGCAGAGACCGATCCGTTGATCCTCGCTGAGCCGGCAGATGACAAGTCCGTCTCTGCTCACTGTGAAGGGACGGACCTGTCAGAGCCCAGCTGTCCTCTATGGGAGTTCTGATGAAAACGGGCCGCCTGTCTGTTTTCATCCAATTACATCTGATCCGATCCTTCAGATGGATGGGAAATAGGGTCATCCGTCTGGATCGGATACCGGTGGATGTCAGCGGACATGTCACCGCTAACATCCATCGCCCCATAGAGGTGAATGGAGCATCCGATTAGGTCCGCCTGTAAAATGGACAAACGGACCTTTTCAGTCCGCATGTGTGAAAGGGGCCTTAATATTAACCAGTTCCACACCGCCTGCCGTGTATTCACGGCGGCAGTGTGGACGCTCAGCGCGAATCGCCATAAAAAAAACGGCGATCTGCGGGTGGCCGCTAGGGGGCGCACGCGCCGTTCTCCTGAGGAGTGTGCCTGCGGCTCGGGCAGACCCGATGTCCACCGGAGAGCCGCGATGGGCGGCCACAGCCAAAGAACGGGGAACCGCCGTCGTAAACACGGCGGTTCCCCGCTCTTTTAGTGGGGGCATAGGAGATCTACTGATCCCTGTCACTGGGATGAGTTAGATCTCTTATGCCCATGGTAGCCCAGTCCCCTCACAGTTAGAACACGCCTAGGGAACACAGTTAACCCCTAGATCTCCCCCTGCAGGTTAACCCCTTCACTGCCATTGACATTTTTACAGTAATCAGTGGACATTTAAATTTCTGATTGCTGTATAAATGTCACTGGTCTCAAAAAAGTGTCAAAAATGTCCGACATGTCCGCCCCAATATCGCAGTACCACTAAAAAATCGCAGATCACCACCATTACTAGTAAAAAAAATATAATAATAAAAACCCCAGAAATGAATTCTCATCATCCGTAAACGCAGCCACTTTTGCGCAAACCAATAAATGAACGCCGATTGCGATTTTTTTTTTAACACAAATATGAGGAAGAATATAAATCGGTCAAAACTGATGAAAAAAAATGTTTTTTTATATATTTATTTTTTTTATTTGTGTTTTAGCAAAAAGTAAGAAATTTGCAAAATTGTCGCTCTTCTTTTGTTTATAGCGGTGATCAGAAATGACGCAGAGGCAATCAAATACCACCAAAAGAAAGCTGTATTTGTGGGAAAAAAAGGACGCAAATTGCGTTTGGGTACAATGTTGCACGACCGCGCAATTGTCAGTTAAAGCAACGCAGTGCAGAAACGCAAAAAGTGCTCTGGTCAGGAAGGGGGTAAAACTTTCCGGGGCTGAAGTGGTTAAAGAGAAAAAAATAAGAGAAGCCTTTTTTTTCTTTTTTCTTTCAGCAAGAACATTCTTATGTGGTAGTACAGTGTTAATTTTGATATCAAATTTCCATTTAGTTTTAGTCATAGTCCTTTGACTAAAATGCAATTTTAGTTTTGGTTGCATTTTAGTAATCCGAATGGTTTTAGTTTTATTTATATTTTAGTAATTAAAATAGTGCTAATTTAGTCGATGAAAATATATTAGTTGACAAAATTAACACTGTAAAGTGCTCTCTGAAGCACAATCCAAAAGCGGAGAGCAATGCTAGTGTAACTAGCACTTAGAGCCTTTTCACACTGGTGCCACCCGAGCGTCAGCGGTGCTTTGGCACCACTAATCAAGCGGCAGCGGGGCGCTTCCGGAGCGGTGTCCAGCCGCTTCAGAAGCGCTGGCCATTAATTTCAATGGGCAGGGGCAGTGGAGGAGTGGTATATACATCGCTCCCGCCCCAAAAATGCTGCTTGCAGGAGTTTCCTCCCCTGCAAGCGTGCCGCCCCAGTGTGAAAGGACACACTGACTTTAATTAAGAGGTGCTTTACAGGCACTAATTTTAGTTAAAGAACGCCTGTAAAGCGCCTCAGTGTGAAAGGGGTCTTACGGTTGTAGAGACCATGAGGTCATTTTCAAGCTGTCAATAAAGTCAAAGCTGTGATTTCTGATGAGTCTATTGCCTTCTTAGAGACCTTTCTGTGCATAAAAAAAGGAACAGACAGTAAAAATGTAATCATTCTATATGTAAAAGTAGATTATTCTGATTATAGCACTGAAATATTTCTGTACAACTTAAGGCCTCATACACACAAACGTTTTTTACCGCCACATTTTTGAGCGTTTTTTGCAGCTCTCTATGTTATTCATTGGCCCCATAAAAACGCAGACGCTTTTGAGCTGTAGATAGCGTCGGCGTTAGTGAGCTGAAAGCAGAACCCACGGGCAGAGCATTGTGAAGCTGTAGCGTTAGAGCATTTTTGATGCTGAGCTGGCAAAATGCTCACTAACGCACATTAGGGCCGTAGCAGCGTTAACCGGTATTTTTAGCGTCTGCGTTTTCAGGTTAAAAAATAGCAGAAGAATGTTTTTTCAAACAAAACGCGTCATATCGCTGACGCTCACTAATGTGCATTAACGCCGATGCAAAACGCAGACGAAATCGCTTTTTTGCCGCCGATTTTTTCCTGACGTCGGTCCCAACCTTACAGATTATTTTTGTAATACGCCGTGTGTATGGGGCCTAAAGTGTAAGTCCACCCTAACATTAAAATCTCTAAATCTACAAACATCTATGATCTAAGACTACCCTATCTAACCCTGTTGGAAATGAATGGGAAGTGGCGTCACCCATAGAGTTACTATGGGGCTTCTGTTGTCGACTGTCTCCTCTGCAGTCTTCAAAAAGATTGTAAGGCTACTTTCACACTGCAGCCCAGCTGCGGTTGAGGTAAAACCTCGCTAGTTTTAGCGGAGTTTTACCAGCGATAGGGCTCCGCTATGCAGGTGCGAGAACTGCGCTTTTAACCCCCCACAAGGGGTTAAAATGGGGTTAAAAGTGCCTGCGCTCCACACTAACGAGGCGGTGTGCAGCCGCTTCGGAAGCGCTTGCCATTAATTTCAATGGCAGGGGTGGTAGAGGATACACCGCTCACCTCACCGCCCCAAACAGGCTGCTTGCAGGACTTTTTGTAACATCCTGCAAGCCCACCGCCCCAGTGTGAAAGCACTGAGGCTTTCACATTGGGGTGGATTGGAGGGGATTTTTGAGGCAATTTACAGATGCTATTTTTAGCTAAATAGCATCTGTAAAGTGCCTTAGTGTGAAAGGAGCCTTAGCGAACTCACTGCAAAGTATATTCCCATGGGCAATAGGTTTAAAAGGCTAAAAATAAAATGTGGCTCACGGCCAAAGTTATAAATGATAAGAAAAGAGCATTTAAAAAATATAAAAATGAAGGAACACTATCATCTTTTAAATGTTACAAAAAATATAACAGAATATGTAAAAAGGAAATCCAGGGGGCAAAATTTCAAAATGATGACAGATTGCAAAAGATAGGACAAACCCCAAAAAATTCTTCAAATATATTAATAGTAAACGATTAGATCTGAGCATGTAGGCCTTTTATAAAATAATCCAGCGTGGGTGACTGGGGACAAAGAGAAGGCAAACTTATTAAATATTTTCTTCAGCTCTGTGTATACAAAGGAGCATGGGGGAGCTCATGTCCATAATGGGGGTGGTAGTGACACAGCCCCAAATGATCCACAATGGCTCAAAAGTGAAATGGTCCAGAAGTATTTAGACAGAATAAAGGTAGATAAAGCACCTGGACCAGATGGCATCCACCCACAGATCCTAAAAGAATTGAGCTCTGTCATTTCAAAGCCATTGTACCTAATTTTTAGGGACTCCTTAATGACTGGAATAATACCACTGGATTGGCGTAGGACCAATGTGGTGCCCATATTCAAAAAGGGATCAAAGTCTTTACCAAGTAACTATAGACCTGTTAGTTTAACTTCTATAGCTGGGTAGATACTGGAGAGTTTAATAAAAGACCACATAGATGAGTTCTTGTAGGAAAAAATGTTTTAAGCAACAGACAGCATGGATTCATGAAAGACAGAAGTTGTCAAACAAACCTGATTTCTTTTTATAAAGGAGGTAAGTAAAACCTTGGACAGAGGGATGGCTGTGGACGTGGTATACTTGGATTTTGTAAAAGCGTTTGACACCGTTCCCCACACACGGCTAATGTGTAAGGTAAAGTCTACAGGTTTGGAAAGATCAGTTTGTAAATGGATAGAAAACTGGCTAAAAGACCGAATTCAGAGCGTAGTGGTTAATGATTCTTATTCTGAATGGTCTAATGTTATCAGTGGTGTACCCCAAGGTTCAGTGTTGGGACCCTTACTTTTTAATATCTTTATAAATGATATAGGGTCTGGGATTAAAAGTACCATTTCAGTGTTTGCAGATGACACCAAGCTATGCAGTGGAATAACGTCCTTACAGGATGTCTCTAACTTACAAGCCGACCTCAATGCACTGTTTAATTGGGCGACTACTGTATGTGGCAAATGAGGTTTAATGTTGACAAATGTAAAGTTATGCATGTGGGGGCTAAGAATATGCATGCATCATACATACTAGGGGGGAGTACAACTGGGTGAATCCATAGTGGATAAAGATCTGGGAGTTTTGGTAGATCATAAGCTTCATAATGGCATGCAATGCCAAGCTGAGGCTTCCAAAGCAAGCAAAATCCTTTCTTGTATTAAGAGAGGTATGGACTCCAGAGATAGAGACATTATTTTGCCCCTGTACAAATCATTAGTAAGACCTCATCTGGAATATGCAGTTCAGTTTTGGGCACCAGTTCTCAAAAGGGATATCGGGGAACTGGAGAAAGTGCAGAGAAGGGCAACCAAACTAATAAGAGGCATGGAGGAGCTCAGCTATGAGGAAAGATTAGAGGAGCTCTTGAAAAGAGGAGATTAAGGGGGATATGATCAACATGTACAAATACATAAGCGGTCCATATAGTGATCTTGGTGTTGAGTTATTTACTTTAAGGTCATCACAAAGGACAAAGGGGCACTCTTTACGTCTAGAGGAAAAAAGATTTCATCTCCAAATACGGAAAGGTTACTTCACAGTTCGAGCTGTGAAAATATGGAATAGACTCCCTCCAGAGGTGGTTTTCGCCAGCATGGTTGACTGCTTTAAAAAAAGGCCTGGAGTCTTTCCTTAATGTAAATAATTTAACTGGGTACTAACATTTTTAGGTAAAGTTGATCCAGGGAAAATCCGATTGCCTCTTGGGGATCAGGAAGGAATTTTTTCCCCCGCTATAGCAAATTGGATCATGCTTTTGCGGGTTTTTTTTGCCTTCCTCTAGATCAACTGTGGGTGAAGGATTGTATATATGGGATTGTATGGTTATATATAGATTTTTCTTTTGTTTATTGGTTGAACTAGATGGACTTGTGTCTTTTTTCAACCTAACTATGTAGCTATATGAAGCTGCTGCTGACAGCTTAGCATAGGAACGGACTGGAGCAGCTTCAGAAAAGGTATGTATAGTGATTTCTCCTTTACAGGGCTAGATAGGTTAGTCTAAAGCCTCGTACACACGGGACGACACACGGGACGACGATCGTCGCAAATCGTATGTTGCATAATGTAACTTGCATGCTGACTGCACCACACGATCGTACGAGCACAGAAAGACCGTTCAGGTGCATGTAATTAGCATCCGGCCGTTCCTGACTTTGGAGCATGTGTGTTTTGCACAATACAACTTGTTGTACCAACTGCTCTGTACACACGATACAACGGTCGTATGAGCGCTTGTAGGTACGACCAAGTTTTCTAGTTTGCTCATACAACTCCCTTGTACAACCGTCGTATGTCCGGCTGTTCTAATCGCGCATACGAACGATCGATATCGCATACAACGGTCGTTAGTACGACCTGTTGTATACGATCGTCGTCCCGTGTGTACGAGGCATTAGGCAGTGGATGCCTGTAGATTTAGAGATTTTAGTATTGGGGTGGACTTCTACTTTAAAGGATAAACGCACTTTAAGACAAATTGGAAGGTAAGTATACATCTGGGGAGGAGGGTGGTTAACAAAAAGCACAAAACAAAGTTTAAAATTGCACTTACCCTTTAACATGTGTACATGTATCTAACACACCCCTAATAATGCGTGTTATAAACATTACGTCATTCATATGGATGTTAACCAATAGAAAATTGATGCATACTGTATGACAAGGTACCTGTTATTCCCTTGTGATCTTGTGAATACTAGCCATGCCCAACCCTGCTTGGCTCGTGACATCAAACAAGACCGAGCAACATCTGTTTTTTTATTATGTAAGAAGCTTTGGGAGTGTTAAAAAAGGGAGTGTAAAAAAGGAAAACGAATGCAGCAACCACATCTGGGGGCTGGTAAGCTGCAATATGTTATCATTTGCTCTAGGGCATAGAAACGATTATTCGCCCAAATGTTCCCACTGAAGCACAAACATTGGTGAACGTCATTGACTGTTGCTATATGCAACAAATGTCTCTAACATTGAAAGTTTTTCATAAATGTAAGAAGCTTTGGGAGTGTTAAAAAAGGGAGTGAAAAAAAGGAAAACAAATGCAGCAACCACATCTGGGGGCTGGTAAACTGCAATATGTTATAATTTGCTCTAGGGCATAGAGAAGATTCACCCAAATGTTCCCACTGAAGCACAGACGTTGTTGAACGTCATTGACTGTTGCAATATGCAACAAATGTCTCTAAAGCCTCGTACACACGGGACGACGATCGCATTCAACACGTCGTACTCACGACCGTTGTATGCGAAATCGATCGTTTGTGTGCGCGCTTTCAACAGTCGAACATACGACGGTCGTACATGGGAGTTGTATGAGCAGACTACAAAACTTGGTCGTATCAACAAGCTCGCATACGACCGTTGTATCGTGTGTAGAGCAGTTGGGTACAACAAGTTGTATTGTGCTAAACACGCATGCGCCAAGTCCACTTCAACTAACACGAAATTAGATGAAGGAGCCCAAAGGGTGACGCTACGATACCAGCACTTCCTCTTTATACGCTCGTTCGCTTCATCACGTTCGGCCGGCCGCAAGTTGTATGTACGACCGTCGGGTGCACGTCAGTATGCTATTTACATTATGCAACATACGATTTGCGACGATCGTACGTACGATCGCCGTCCCGTGTGTACGGGACATAACATTGAAAGTTTTTCTTAAACGAGTTGTATAATTCACCATTGCCTATACAATGAATATTTAGAAAATGTGCCGTAAATGGCACTCCACAGTGAGTTAGCCATTGAACAGGCAGACGGTGTAATTGCAACATTTTCATGTGTGCTTGGCAAGTATATTTGAGGGCAAGAATGTATGACTAACTCCATACATACGCAGACAAATGAAGTCAGTTATAATCCCTTTTTATCCCACACAATGATTCCCAACCGTATTAGGGTTTTTTGTTTCTTTGTTTTTACCCATAGGCACTAACTTAACTTAATTATATAATTTTAGCATAAAAAACAATAGTTACATAACTGTATGCAAAAACAATAGACTCAGATACATGTAATAGTTCTAAACTTGGGATCGGCTATGACTGTACAATAAAGGCTTTAGATATCATAAGTGGTATAGTGGCTCATGTTGAGCATTGTAGCTTGGAGGTTACTGGTGAACATAAAGAAACAGTATGCACTAAAAACAAATTACATGGGATGGGTCGGTAGGACCGACGCTTCACAGTTGGGACTTGCAAGGCATTGGGGTTGGCACCTGCCAGACAAGATTTCTCCAAGCAAAATTACAAGTTAGGCAAATTACTAGTTTTACATATTTCTTTTCTATCATATTTAATGTTTTCCAAAAAAGGAACACACAAGTTTATATACAAGCATTGCTCCTGGTACTATACAAATTTATATATATATATATATATATATATATATATATATTTATTTTTTTTTATTTTTATTTTTTTTTAAAAAGCACGCTCTGGACGTATTTTACAGGAGTGTACCCATAAGTCATAGACCAGCCTTCAACTTTCTTCCTGAAGTCAGTATTTGCATATACAGCACACCAAAGGGCTTTCAAGAGAGCACCGAAACGTGCAGACACGGAGGGAATATAGATTTTTTATCTTCTAAATGTCTTAGTTTATAAACTTTTTGCCAATAAAGTCCAGCTTGAGGCTGGGTTCACATATGAACCGCATGCGGCTCACAGCAGGGGTCCGGTGCGTCATGGTTCACCGTTTCAGGTCTGATTTCAGCTCAAATTTTTGGCTGAATTCGGACCTGAAACGGACCAAAAGTCGCACCGCGTTTTTGGGAAAAACACACCGGATCTGCAGCGGAGATATGTGAACCGACTCCATAGAGAGCCGGTCAAAATCTCCTGCTATTGCGAATTGGATGCGGGGAACCCGCAACCAATTCACAATGGTGTGAACCCAGCCTTAGACTTATAAAAAAAAATGTCTTCCAGCAGCAGTAAAAATAAAAAGCAGCTTTTGCTGTGATATTCACATTGCATAGTTTGGAGCTGTTTGTTGCAGTAATACCTTGTTGCCTCTAAATGTCCTCAGACTTTCTGATTGAATGGCATCCAGCATCATTCAGTCCAAAATACTGAGGAATTATAATTAGTACAGGGTGACATGGACCCATTCCATGAAAAGCTGTCATGATTCAGGGAGCAATGCTGATATTATGTTTGTCCGCCCTCTGGGTTTGATTTACTAAAACTGGAAAGTGCAAAATCTGGTGCATAGAAACCAATCAGCTTCCAGCTTCTTTAGTAAAAGCCTAATTGAACAAGCTGAACTTAGAAGCTGATTGGCTATTATGCACAGCTGCATCAGATTTTGCACTCTCAAGTTTAAGCAAATCAACCTTCTTGCATCACGGATGGCTGTCTTCGGCTGGGTTCACACTATCCGACAAAAAAACGGTCCTACTTTGATCCTACACTGCTGTGCGATTTACGGTCCTACATAGGGTCAAAGTCGGACCGTTTGTCTGTGAACAGGGATCCGACTTTGATCCCGACAATGCCAGGCACTTTGTGCTCTGGGGATCTTGAAGGGGAACTCCACGCCAAATTTTTAAAGAAAAAACTGGCATGGGGTCCCCCTCCAGGAGCATACCAGGCCCTTTGGTCTGGTACGGATTTTAAGGGGAACCCCATGCCGAAAAAACAGCGTGGGGTCCCCCCCAAAATCCATACCAGACCCTTATCCGAGCACGCAACCTGGCAGACCAGGAAAGGGGGTGGGGACGAGCGAGCGGCCCCCTCCCTCCTGGACCATACCAGGCCGCGTGCCCTCAACATGGGGAGTATGGGTGCTTTGGGGCAGGGGGGGCTCTGCGCCCCCACCCCAAAGCACCTTGTGCCCATGTTGATGAGGACAAGGGCCTCTTCCCGACAACCCTGGCCGGTGGTTGTCGGGGTCTGCGGGCGGGGACTCATCGGAATCTGGAACCCCCCTTTAACAAGGGGGCCCCCAGATGCCGACCCCCCACCCTATGTAAATGAGTATGGGGTACATCGTACCCCTACCCATTTACCTGGAAAGAAATATGTACACAAAAAAACCACACAGCTTTTTAAAATATTTTATTAAATCTGCTCCGGCGGTCTTCTCCCCTCTCCGGTGTCTTTTCTTCGGCTCTTTTGCGGGGTCTTTCATCTTCTGAGGGGTCTTTTCTTCTTCTCTGCGGCGTCTTCTGCTCTTTTGCCGGTCTTCTCCGCTGTCCTCTTCCCTCTCTTCTTCTTCTTCTTTTCTTCTTCTTCCCATGTTGACACGACGCGATCTCCTTCACGAATGCCCTCGCCGCTCTGTGCTGTGCCTTATATTGGCATGGGGCGTGGCCACCAGATGACATCACCTGGAGGTCCCGCCCCAGATTAGGTCACAGCTCCACCCCCCAGGATGTGACCTCATATGGGGCGGGACCTCCAGGTGATGTCATCTGGTGGCCACGCCCCATGCCAATATAAGGGGGCCCCTTGTTAAAGGGGGCTTCCAGATTCCGATGAGTCCCCACCCGCAGACCCCGACAACCAACGGCGAGGGTTGTCGGGAAGAGGACCTTGTCCTCATCAACATGGGGACAAGGTGCTTTGGGGTGGGGGCGCAGAGCCCCCCCTGCCCCAAAGCACCCATACTCCCCATGTTGAGGGCACGCGGCCTGGTATGGTCCAGCTCGCTTGTCCCCACCCCCTTTCCTGGCCTGCCGGTTTGTGTGCTCAGATAAGGGTCTGGTATGGATTTTGGGGGGGACCCCACGCTGTTTTTTCGGCATGGGGTTCCCCTTAAAATCCGTACCAGACCAAAGGGCCTGGTATGCTCCTGGAGGGGGACCCCATGCCAGTTTTTTCTTTAAAAATATGGCGTGGAGTTCCCCTTCAAGATCCCCAGAGCACAAGTCGCATGCCAGCGTCGGATCAGTGAAGACACTGATATGACTTTGATCCGACTTCAATGCCTTTCAATGGGCTGAAGTAGGATTAAAGTCGGACAAAAGTAGTACAACAACCTTTTTCAAAGTCGGTCCGACTTTGAAAAACACAAGTCGGAACAATTAAGACGGCTCTCATAGGGAATCAATGTTTTTGTGACGTAATGCAACTTGTGCTCTTCATGTCGGTCCGAGAATCGGACTAGTGTGAACCCAGCCTTCTGGAGAAAAGGCTATAAGGACCCTACCTATCATGTGACAGTCCTAGAGACTTTTAGAAAAGTATAAAATGCACACAGGCTTTAGGGGACACTTGGGCGGTAGCCCAGAGTTGGGTTTAAAAATTTTGGTCATAAAAATACAATTAGGGAATGTGGGGTTTTTGCTGAGAAAGGACTTAATTCCGTTAGCAATCTTATTTTGATTAATGTAATTCAATATATAATTTTTGTTGGCTGTGCACTGTTTATAGGCTGCATCTCATTTACTGTATTATATTGTTGTGTATTTATCTCATTGCTTGCAGGTATCAGACCATGTATGGTCTCCACAACCTTATAAGTAAAATGTGCACCAGCGCATCGCTGCGGAATTTTATAATGATAGATTATGATGTATTTGCATTATGTCTCACACAATTACTCGCCATAACAGGTCAGAAGTGTAAGTGGAGAGCTGTAAGAAGAGAATACGTTTATGAAGATCTCATCAGCTGGAAATCTTAGGAATGCATTCGTTACTTCCTGCCTCCAGCACCCCACTTTCTTTCTTCTTCCGTTCTGTAATTCAAATCTTGGAAATGAGTCACCTTTTGTGCTGCATTCATCACCCCATTCATTCTGAAACCCCCCTTAACAAATAGAAAAAAAATGATACATACACTACAGTGTATATTCATACCCCTTGATATTTTCAACACTTTGTCATGTTACAACCAAAAACGTAAATGTATTTTAATGGGATTTTATGTGATAGACCAACACAAAGTGGCACATAATTGTGAAGTGAAAGGAAAATAATTTTTCAAAATTTTTTGCAAATAAATATCTGAAAAGTGTGGCGTGCATTTGTATTAAGCCCCCTTTACTCTGACACCCCTAACTAAAATCTAGAGGAACCAATTGCCTTCAGGAGTCACCTAATTAGTAAATAGAGTCCACCTGTGTGTGATTTACTCTCTTTATTAATACAGCTGTTCTGTGAAGCCCTCAGAGGTTTGTTTGAGAATCTTAGTGAACAAACAGCATCATGAAGGAACACACCAGACAGGTCAGGGATAAAGTTGTGGAGAAGTTTAAAGCAGGGTTAGGTTATAAAAATATATCCAAAGCTTTTAACATCTCACAGAGTACTGTTCAATCCATTAACTGAAAATGGAAAGAGTATGGCACAACTGCAAACCTACCAAGACATGGCCATCCACCTAAACTGACAGGCCGGGCAAGGAGAGCATTAATCAGAGAAGCAGCCAAGAGGTCCATGGTAACTCTGGAGGAGCTGCAGAAATCCACAGCTCAGGTGGGAGAATCTGTCCACAGGACAACTATTAGCACTTCACAAATCTGGCCTTTATGGAAGAGTGACAAGAAGAAAGCCATTGTTGAAAGAAAGCCATAAGAATTCCCATTTGCAGTTTGCGAGAGGGACACAGCAAATATGTGGAAGAAGGTGCTCTGGTCAGATAAGACCAAAATTGAACTTTTTGGCCTAAAAAGCAAAATGCTATGTGTGGAAGCGAACACTGCACATCACCCTGAACATACCATCCCCACCATGAAATATGGTGCTGGCAACATCATGTTGTGGGGATGCTTTTCTTCAGCAGGTACATCGAAGCTGGTCAGAGTTGATAGGAAGATGGATAGAGCCAAATACAGGGCAATCTTAGAAGAAAACTTGTTATAGTCTGCAAAAGACTTGAGACTGGGGCGGAGGTTCACCTTCCTGCAGGACAATGTTTCCAAACATACAGTAGAGCTGTACGATTAATCGTAATAAAACCGCAATCTTGATTCACCCCCCGCGCGATCGCCATCACGCATTACAGCGATTTTTAGTGCAGTTAATGGAGTCCGACTTGCGGGGCGACTCAGAACGACTTGACTGTAAGTAGAGGTCAATGCAAGTTGCCTGAAGTCTCCCCAGGAACCTTGAGTCTCTCCTATCTGGGCAGACTGCCAAGTCTGAGATCATTGTTGATAAAAGAAGCAAAAGAGATACTATGTTTCTAGCTATCAAAGGAATTTACTCCCGTGTATAGAACAGTTTGGTTTAATCATTTAAAGACTAAATCTTTTCTGACATTTGTTGCTTACAAGTAAAAATCCAGTATTTTCTGCTAGAAAATTACTTAGAACCCCCAAACATTATATACTTTTTTAGCAGAGGCCCTAGAGAATAAAATGGCGGTTGTTGCAATATTTTATGTCACACGGTGTTTGCGCAGCGGTCTTTCAAACGCAATTTTTTGGGGAAAAATTACACTTTCAAAAAACGGGATTTTTTGACTTACCGTAACATCCCTTTCCCTGAGTTTGTCGACAGGCACAGCGAATCTTAGGACTAAGTGAGTTATACTGCCCTCTTCAGGAGTTTACTAGGCAGAACAGGAAGTTCTAACAGCAAAAAGAACAGTAAAAGACACAGCCCCTCCCAGGGGGCAGTCCCCACTGGCAGATAACCCCACACCCAGCTGCTGCTAGCTCAGTTCATAACAAGCAATGCAACATCCAGAGGGGTGGGTGCTGTGCCTGTCGAAGAACTCAGAGAAAGGGATTTTATGTTAAGTCAAAAAATCCCGTTTTCTCTTTCGTTCGTCGACAGGCACAGCGACTCTTAGGACTAAGTGGGACGTCCAAAAGCAGTGCCAAAAATGAGGTGTGGGTAACAGAACAACAACAGAAACTACACCCAACTAAACCCTCGGTGAGGAACCACATGTGTCTCACACGGCCGCCTGCAAAACTTTGCGGCCAAACGCAGCATCCGAGGATGCTAAAACATCAACTTTTTAAAACTTTGAGAAGGTGTGCACAGAGGTCCAAGTAGCCGCCTTGCACACCTGAGACATAGACGCCTGATGTCGAAAAGCCCAGGAAGTGCTAATCGCCCTGGTAGAATGAGCCGTGAGATAGCGCACCGAAAAGGCCTCCAAACCTTTTCGCGGATCATCCACCACGACAAAGAGTGTGTCCGACCTCCGAAAGAAGGCCGTGGTCGCCAGATACACCCGCAGGGCCGGAACAACGTCCAGGGAGTGCAGAGCAACCTCCTTAGGGTGAGATGGGCGTGGGTATACCGAGGGAAGGACAATGTCCTCATTGATGTGGAAGGATGACACCACCTTTGGTAAAAAGGAAGGTGATGGGCGCAAGACCGCCTTATCCTTGTGTAGGACAAGATAAGGAGACCTACAGGAAAGAGCCACCAGCTCAGACAACCGCCGAGCGGATGTGATAGCTACCAGGAAAGCCACCTTCTGTGAAAGCAAATGTAATGAAATTTCCCTGATACTCTCAAAAGACGGCTTCTGAAGGACCGAGAGGACCAAATTGAGATCTCATGGCAACTGTACCTGGGGGGGGCGACATGTCGAACCCTTTACATGAAAGTACGAATCAACGAATGCGTCGCCAAAGGACACTGAAAAAAGATCACCAGAGCAGAAACCTGACCCTTGATAGTGCTCAATGCCAGTTTCTGGTCGAGGCCCTTCTGTAGGAAGGCCAGAACCCGAGACAACGAGAAGGAACGAGGGTTCCACCCCCCGTCCTCGCACCAGGCGATGTAAGCCTTCCAGGTGCGGTGGTAAATCTTACGTGAAGTGGCCTTACGTGCCTTCAACATGGTAGGAATCACTGAGTCCGAGACCCCCCGATCCCTCAACACCTGGGATTCAATAGCCAGGCCGTTAAAGCCAGAGAGGGTAAAGCAGGGTGCAAGATGGGCCCCTGGGACAGAAGATCACCGCAAAGCGGGAGTCGCCAGGGGACGTCCACCACCATCCGTACTACGACGGCGTACCAAGGACGCCTTGGCCAATCTGGAGCTACCAGAGTGGTCAGAATGCCCTCCACCTCTATTCTGCACAGAAGGCATGGAAGCAGCTTGAGAGGAGGAAAGGCATTGATGAGTCGATACCGAGCCCACAGAGCTACAAGAGCATCCACCGCACCCACCAAGGGATCCCTTGTCCTGCTCACGAAGGTCCACGTCCGGGACACCCCATCTCAAACAAATCTGATGAAATACATCCGTGTGCAGGGACCACTCTCCCTGGTCCATGCGCTGATGACTGATATAGTTCGCCTGCCAATTCTCTACGCCCGGTATGTGGACGGCAAAGATTGCCGGAACGTGACTTTGTGCCCACCGCAGGATGGGGGCTACCGCCAAGGCCACAGCCAAGCTTCTCGTCCCGCCCTGGTGGTTCACGTATGCCACGGCCGTGGCATTGTCCGACTGAATCCGGACAGGGCATCCGTGTAGCCTCGACGTCCAATGGGAGAGGCAGCACCAAATCGCCCGCAATTCCAGGACATTGATCAGGAGACGAGACTCCTCCAGAGACCACCGTCCCTGGGCTGAAAGCAGCCCCAGGACTCCGCCCCATCCTGTCAGGCTGGCGTCCGTCGTGATCACTGTCCAGTGAAGGGGGAAAAGGGACTTCCCCAACCGAAGAGCCGGGGACCGCAGCCACCAGAGCAGCGAGGCCCTCACTGGGTGATCCATCCTGATCACCGGATCCAGGGAAAATGGGGACCTGTCCCATCTCAGGAGAATCTCCCGTTGCAGAGCCCGGGTGTGATACTGAGCATAAGGGACCGCCTGGAAAGAGGCCACCATTAGGCCCAGGACCCGCATGCAAAAGCGAAATGAGGCCCATTTCTGGGACAGCAGGGACCGAACCGCCGACTGAAGTGTCTGCTGCTTGGTTGGCGGAAGGAAAACCTTCGCCTGGGCTGCATCCAGGATCAGCCCCAGATACTCCAGGCGGTGAGAAGGAATCAGGACCGACTTTGGGAGGTTGATCACCCATCCGAATTCCTGCAGAGTGTGCAGGGTAATCGTCACATTGTCCCTGAGCGCTGGAGCCGACTCTGCTCGCAGGAGAAGGTCGTCCAGATACGCCACCACCGCGTTACCCCTCTGCCTCAGCAGAGCCAGAACCGGGGCCAGCAGTTTGGTGAAGATCCGAGGCGCCGAGGCCAGGCCAAACGGAAGAGCTACGAACTGGTAGTGATCCTCCCCAACCCCAAAGCGCAGGAAGCGATGGTGCTGGGTGCAGATGGAAACAAGCAGGTACGCATCTTTGATGTCGAGGGGGCCAGGAAGTCGCCCTGGTGCAGGGCTGCTATTACTGAGCGGACCGACTCCATCCGAAACCGGCGGACCCACACAAACCCGTTGAGGTCCTTCAGATCCAGAATGGGACGAACCCCATCCTTCTTCGGAACCACAAAAAGGTTGGAAGATTTAGTCTTTAAATGGTTAAACTCTACTATACACTGTGGAGTTCATTCTTTTGAAGTGGTTACATTGTATCTGTTCTAGCTTCTTTTATCAGCAATGATCTCAGACTTGGCTCTCTGCCCAGACTTGGCAGCAGTGGCGGCTGGTGAAGTTTTTGGATGGGGGGGCACCAGACCCCGCCCATCCCTTTGACCCCTCCTACTTTTAATAAGGCCCACCCCTTATAGAATCCACCCACTCCGTCCCCTGTATTCCACATGTTGTGGCAGGGGTATACAGCTCAGCATCACAGGACACAGTATACAGCTCAGCATCACAGGACACAGTATACAGCTCAGCATCACAGGGCACAGTATACAGCTCAGCATCACAGGACACAGTATACAGCTCAGCATTACAGGACACAGTATACAGCTCAGCATCACAGGACACAGTATACAGCTCAGCATCACAGGACACAGTATACAGTGAAACAGGTGGGGGCAGTTTGCAGCCAGTGACACAGGTGGGGGCAATTATGCAGCCAGTGACACAGGTGGGGGCAGTTATGCAGCCAGTGACACAGGTGGGGGCAGTTATGCAGCCAGTGACACAGGTGGGGGCAGTTATGTAGCCAGTGACACTGGTGGGGGCAGTTATGTAGCCAGTGACACAGGTGGGGGCAGT